>NDFG01000300.1:5897240-5960976 GCA_002167245.1 Sporophila hypoxantha
CCCCCTGGCTGCTCCCTGCTACCCCAGCAAWGCYGGTACAAGCTGTGTGTCTAACAAGGGCCCGCCAGCAGGTTCAGGAACGGACACGAAACAGAAAARAGAGAAATGTGATCCCATTGTGTGTGCACAGTGCAGCAGCATGTGGAGTTTAGACCTGCAGAAGCATTTCATACTCTTTAGATATGCACCGAGGGGACGCAGTGGATTCTCTGCAAGTCCATGAAGAGCTCTATGAATGAGAGCTGAGGAGCCGCCTCCACAATCCCATGTAATGCCACCTAAAAGCTTTGCCTCGCATGACTTATTACAGGCTGGAGCAGATTAGAGGCATCGATCGCTGCCTGGAGAAGGTTCTGGCTGTGAGGAGGGAAGGCAGAGGACACAGCCAGCCCGGCCATTGATCGGCTGCGGCAGGGGCTGTGCAGGATGAAGGGCAGAGCTGCCAGTGCCTCGGCCCCCCTCGGGTCTGGGCACCCCTGGCCAAGGGCAGTGAGAGGGACCTGCTGCTCCCCACAGACACTGGGCACTGACAGGCACCCGTGCCAGCCAGGGCCGGCCGCTCGCAGCACACCGTCAGGTGCCATGTCACATAAATTGTCACAGCTCCTGTGACACGTGCTTTAGAATTTCATAGCCATTCCTATCAGCATCGATATAGCTGGAGGGCACCACTTCTTGGGATGAAATAAAGGGGACAAACTGTGAACCCTCTCTGAAAGGAATAACAGGCTTTCCATCTCATTTCCCCYGCAGGATCAAACACTGCCTTGTACCCACAGCAGAGCTCCAAATGCCAGTGCCACGAAACACACACTGAGAGGGACACAAAACGTGTCTGACACCGCACGAGCCTCCAGAACATCTGACAGCCATTCACACAATTAAGTCCATCATAGCAAATACCTTTCTTTCACAGATAAAGCAGGTAAGCAGATTGGGCACTCTCTATTAGGTTAATCAGAAATTGGCTTAAGCCAAGAAAGGGATTTAATTCAGAATTTGAAGCTGATGTTCTTTGCTTAATCTTCTTGGTTCCAGATATTAACACATCTAGGATATATTAGTATGTCAATATCTGGATGAGTTGTAATGAATTAAAGTTATGAATGTCTTTTTTGTTATGTGTTTAGATGGAGTTTTGGCTTTACCCCAGTGAGCTGCTGGCTGGCACAGGTCAGCAGGCACACCARTGCCATTACAGTGGAGAAAACAGTGAGAGAGTTACTCATGTATCAAATTACTTCTCCAGGGTAAGGGCTGTGTTTTCATCAGGTCCTGAAAAAGGAGTGCAAACTGTGAGCTGGGAAACGGTGACATCCAGTGCTCAGATATTACATAAGGAGCTCTCATCCCCCCATGCTCGTTTGTGCTTGTTCCGATGCACAGACACCTCCAGAGCCCGATGTCACAGCAAAGTAGAGTGCAGGAGTCAAAGCAGAGTGCAGGAGTCAACAGGCAGCAGGAGATCAAACCCCTCTGCTGCCCATAAGAACAAACAACTCATCCCAAAAGCGAGATTGRGCACAGAGATAATTTTATAATCAGKGCYTTAATAAACCCCAACAAGAGCTAGCTCTCCATTTACCCATTCACAGGAGTACGTGCAGTAGCTTGAATTGCTAAAAACATAACTTGGACACTACCAGAAGTCACTGAAGAACACACACAGGGAAGAAGCCCACTGSTGCTGGCACACAGGARACATTCCACCCTCCCCAAGGCAGATTACAAAGAGCTCCTCAAAGCTGAGGTAARGCTTCAAACACGTTGGGGTATTTCCTACTTTTCTCTAAATTCACTTAGCATCCCAGTCAGGAAGGACTGAGAATACAAGAGTTATTTGAAATGGTGGGGGTAATAAAAAACCCAAAGTGGTAAGATACTGAAAACAACACTGAAACAATTTTTAAATTAAGCCAATTCAATCCAAGGAGAAAAGAAATGGCTCCATTTGGAAAGATAACCTGGGCAGTGAGAATTGCATTTCCCTGGGCATTCTAGGAGGAGCTTTTTGCTCAGACATCACTATTTCCAAATCCCAGTGTCTTTCTGGAGACCAGGACTGAATTATGGGCCAACCAAAAGGCCCGATACCTGCCAAACTAGCTACATTTTCATGTCTGAAGGCTGAGTAGCACCTGAGCTTAGGAACTGACAGCTTAGACAGCAGTTGCCAATCAATCAGACCTGTAATACTTCAATCCAAACCCTGTTTTCCCCCAGTATTTAATCTCAGACAAGAGCAGCTCCCAGAGAGGAGCTCTGCTGCAGCTGAGTGCCCCGGCACTCCAGATCACACAAGTGRTCAGAAATCCTTCCCAGCACACAGCTTGTTTCACACAAGCTGGAAGAGCYTTTAGAGATGCACTTTTACAGCCCCACTCCCACCAGTTTTTGGAAAATTCAGCATTGCTGGAAACAGAACAGACTCTTGCTTAGTTATGACATGTAGTTAATTGTTTGCAAGAGAGGTTGTTCCTTCCTTTCCCCAGCACATACAAAAGAGGCTCGGATGCATTCAAAAACCTGCATAAATATATTCCTTTCAATACAACAATTARAGTAAGCTTAAATATTATTTTTTGTTCTTGTAAAATTGAAGTCATCTTATTCCTTATGATTTCTGTAAGTCCCAGTCACATTAAAAGTCAGACACTGCCTGAAAAAAGGAGCCTGGAGAGGCTGCTGGAGCACATTGCCTCATGCTCAGCAGTTACTCAAGGATGGCAAGAGTCCCAATTAGCAGGGGCTGCAGCCACTCAGCCTCTCTGCTCCATGGCACCAAGGAGGAATAAAATGGGAATTTGGAACATAAACGGATGCGCAATCATCCCCGCCCATGGAAGCACTGCAGCAGCGGCAGAGACAGCACAGTTCCAGAGACAACTGAGCTGTGCATGCAGCACCCTGGGAGTGCCATCACGTGCCCTTCAATGGACACAAAGAACCTGTAGCCACAACGGCTCTAAACTGAAGTTTAAATATAGTTAATTGTTTTTTAACGAATCTCTTGCCCTAATGAATTCCTTAAAACCAAAAGCATTACATAAATGTAAAAAAAGAGATTAATAACAAATCTGATGTGGTCTGCCGCAGTTACCTTCCTAATTTTCAAAGAGATTTCRAACAGAAATCTGTATTTGGGCACGGCAGTGGAATTTGTGTCATCATGACCAAGCGGCTGCGGGCAGCGAGATGCTCCCGCGGCTCTGCGGTCCCGGTCCCCATGGAAACCAGACTCTGATATTGTCCTCCGCTCGATGGAGCACCAAGTCGGGAGCCTTTTGTGCCTGATGAGATTTCTTCCACAACCTTCCAGCAACAGACCCTACAGCTTCCTCCTGACTCTTTCCTAATTGAGATGCAAATTAATCTCTGTGGCTGATTACACTTCCCTTACAGCCCCTGACAAGTGCAGCTGTAGCCGGAGTTTACAGACTTTCCAACAAGTGACTTCAGCTGTCACTGCTGGCAAGACGCTGCCCCGGCTTCCCAGCACCACCAGGGCAGAACAGGGATGAGTCCCTGCAGGTACTTCACATCCTGCCACTGCTCCAGCACGGATGCAGCACCTCATCCCCACACAACCCACGTGGACACCAGATGAGGTGTTTGATCTGTTTGTAACCACACCAGAGGCTAAATATCTTCAGCTACTGACCCTTAGCAGGGATGTTGCCTTTTAACATGACCCATGTGCCAAAGAGAAGCTGCAGATCCTCCTCAGCTCTGCCTCACTCCAGCCTGCAGTCCTCATCCCAACTGCAGGTATGACTGGTGTGTGCCAAACAWCATCCCTCACTTTGCCAGGGACATTGCTTTCTATTTCTCCCTCTCACTGACATTTTTTCAGTTATTTCCATCTCCAGTCTGATAATGGCACTTCCATTTACTGTTTGCACTGCTTGCCTCATGTCCTGCTCACAGCAGCTGGCACAGCAAACACTGMACCTGAGTCACTCACCCTTTGGGAGCTGCATTGGACAGGCCCAAACATCACCTTTACACATCTACACACACTCACATTCCAGCTGCTGGCTGTAGTGTATCTCAGAGTCTGCACTATCTAGGAAATGAATTACAGATAGCTTTCTCTCCTGCTCCAGTATGGCCCCAAAGGGATCTGCCCACCACATCCCCTTTGTGCCATTTCAGGAGCTTCTCAATCCACTTTCATTTATCAGACAGACAAGTGGCAGTTGATTCACTATGGACAGCACAGGTGCAAAAGCAGACGCAGAAAAAGGCGGAAAAGAATGCGGGGACAGATGCTGCCTCAGACCTGTGCAGAGCACTGCCCTGTGCTGCAGTGTCTGCGCAGCTCTGTCCCCCCAGGGACGCACAGGGACCCTCGGGGACACCCCCTTGGACAGCAGGAGCATGGCCAGCTGGTGAGTGCTGCTCACTCACAAAATGCTCAATGCCAAAACATGGGAGGACTCCAGCTGGGAGCAAGGGGCTGGGACAGCTTCCTTCTTGTAACTGCTGCTACTTATGTCCATTTTAATACACTGTAACTTTAGTATTGAACACTGAGAGACAGATTAAGCTAAATTCTGCACATAACAGTTTCAGGAATTTGCCAYATTTCTCTCAAGAAACAGAAGAAAACAGAGCGAGCCTTGACTCACCTGTCAGGCATTGCCACAGTTTGCACAACCACCACCACTTGCTTTACAATGAGTAAACAATTAGTTATTAACACAAATCTACTTACATGCAATGATACTTTTAATTTATGATGACTTTTGCAAAGTATACTGGACAAAATGTATTTATTTTAGTTTAGTTTTTAAAAAAAACCCTAACGAGTACTTTGAGGATATTCCATGTTCTAAAATGTGCATCTTGAACTAATTCCACAACGTTCTTTCAAAGATCAAAACATTTCACAAACTCTTTCTCAAAGTCATGCYATTAGAAAAATACTCAAATCAAATGCTCCCCGGAGACAGCAAWGTGCAGTGAGTGTTTGTCCTGAGGTAAGTGGTGTGATTAGCAAAAGAAGCTATGAAATCTATGGCATTATGAGAAGACCCCAGCATGGGTGCAAACCAGTGCTCACACTGTGAGTCTGTGCAGCACCCAAGAAGCACAGTCTGTGTCACCACTCCTGTCCCAGAGAAGCACATCTCCAGCTACCTTCCAGCCACTGGTGGAAAACAGGTTCTGAAAATGCCCAAACACAGGCATGACTGGAAAGAAACTGGAATTTGGGACCTGAAATATCTGTATCTGAGGACAAATCCCATCTGCCTTATTAATGTAATGAGTTCAAGTAAAGTTAATTGGATAGGATAAGAGCATGGCTGAGCTCTGGCTACCAGCCTGACATACACAATCCACAACTTCTATCAGTGTGAAAGCAAGCTGGGAGTTGCCTTTTCTCACAGATCAAGGCCCAAGCCCACCAGCAGTGAGGTGGAAGTTGCTGGTGAGAGACTCCTGTGCTGTTACCATTCCAATTGGAAAACACTGGATGGCAGCTGGGTGTGAGCCACTGAGAACATCCAGCTGCATGCAAAGAAAGCTCTGACCTTRCCCAATGAAATCAAACAGGAGGGATCTTCATCCCAACCTACCTCTCTGCAGGATGATGCTCCAAGTYAGAACCCTACCAAGGGTAGGGGTTGCCCCATGGAAAAGGATACAAGCTCTGGTAGAGTGGGATGAGGGACTTGACYGCTCTGCTGGCGTTGATGCACGTGGCACAGATCAGGCTGGGCAGCAGCTTCGCCGTCACGATGGCGCCGTCGAAGAGGGGACCGAAAAACGGCACCTGGGCGCCCCAAAAGAGAAAAGCAGGCTTCAGAACCACTGCAGGAGACTGGTACAGCATTTTGCCATGAAAACAGCATGGCCACATTGTTTTCCACACTGAGACTTGCAGTGTGACATTCATCTCCCAAGCTGGTGAGTGTTTAAATCCCCCCGTGACTGCCCTCAGCACACTACACACACACAGGTCTCAGAACATTCTGCTGGCTAAGCACGAGCTTGGTACACATAGAAACTGGGGCCTTCTATGAATTTGCAATCAATATGCCTTTGGCAGTGAATATTAGGAGCTGTTTTCCATCTGGGATCCCAACAGGAGACCCTGATTCACTGGCTGACTCCAACYTTGGCAGGAGGCTTTGCAAAGACGTATTTACTTCAGATAATCCTCTATAAACTCCTTCCATGGACTTCACAGAAGAGAAAAAACCTTGAGCTGGTCCAAGATAAGGAGGTATCTGGAAGGCAGAGGAGATGGCAGAGCAGGGGCTCTCTCAAGGGCAGGACACAGGGTGGGGACAYGCACAAATGGGCCCAGTGYATCATGGTGCCCAAATGCTGCTCCWTCAGGGCCACRTCCACAGGAAACCCCTGTGTGACATCCTCTGGTGACCTGAGGCTCTGCAGATAAAGACCACACTACGAACAAGKGATGCTTTCTAAAAATAKACCATGTCCAGAARTGCAGACACAAAACAGACCTGAYCCTGCCCAYCCCAGAACATTTTWATGTTTAAATGCACAACTTTCAGTACTTGCAAGTACTCAAATTCGTTTCCCTCTCAGAGACTCAAAATGAAAAAAACAACCCCCCAACTAAAGCCCTAGACAGAAGCCAGCAACAATTATCAATATTTAAGCTACGGATTTTTTCCATCTGTACAGAGGCTTATCACATAAATAAATACCCTCTATTATTCTTCTCCAACTGCTTGTGGGTGACTGTGACAGTCATTCAATAAATGGACAAAYGGAATAATATAAATCCCCTGCATCTAGGGAATTCCTCTAATTAGAAGTGGCAATGAATTACAGAAGAAATTTTGGTTTAATGTAACATCTGGAAATGACAGCTGTCTCTGCYCACACTTATTCCGTCATTCCTTTACTTAAAATAATTACCCACCCCCCAATAAAACAGAAAAGTGCAAAATGTTAACATAGTGGTTTTGCCTTCTTTTCAATTTTTTAAATTTACTGCTGGCATTATTATCCATGGCAGTTGGAAGGGAAGGGGACAGAGGAAAATCAATGCCACCAAAATGATAACATTATGGAGCATCAAGTTRTGCCTCTCTAGGTAGTAATGTTTTTAAGTGAAATTTTTATCCCATGCACTGTRGAGAAGCATTGACAGCAAGAGAAAAGAATGCAAAAGTACAGATAAGGAGGTTAAGTACATACTAGTATTGAAGTGATACCACCACACAAATACCAGATATGTAAAGTCAGATCAGCAGATGCTACTGGGGCAGGGAAATTCCCTGCTGGGCTTTTTGGACAAGTAGTTTTGCTTACAGCACTTGCATTCACGGTTTCACACTCACCAGGAGCTGGGGAGTGGGGCAGACTTTCTCACCACTGCACCACAGAATTTACAGATGTAACCCAGGGACAGGGTGAGTGTATCCTGGCCAGGGAGAGCAGCAGCAGAGCCGAGGGCTTCGGAGCCAGCCTCGATCCGAGCCGCATGCACGCAGGGCTCGGAATTATTCATTCCCCAGCACACACAGTGGCCTCGCCAAGGGTCATTAAAGTCACTGGAGCTGCATCTCCTCAGCTTCCATCTGCACGGGGGCCCTGCCCTAACAAGGGTTGGGGGGAGGCCAGTGGAACGTGCAGGGCGCGCTCCCCGCTCGGCTCRGCTCCGAGTCCGGCACCCAACACCCTGCCCGGGAAAGCACGGCTTCAGTGGCCACCACAAACAAACAGCCTGCTTTGACAGGAATCAATTAAAAAAATAGAGGGAAAGATCCCCTTCTGTGAGTACTCCAAATGTCACRGCAAGTTATCCGTGAAGCAAAAATTAATATTCAGCCCACTGCAAACACCTGCTTCGTTCCAATTTCCAACAGCAAAATCATTATTTCTGTTGCCCGCAGTAAAAGTAGGCAAGGTTAAATAAACCTTCTGAGCACAAAGACTTCCCCTCTACAGCGAGCAGCACTAGTTAAAAGAGTGGGGAATGGGTAAATTATTGTACCAAATGGCTGAGAATTAATCTCTGATGACGAGCCGCAATCTAACGAGGCATCTGTGTCCCAGGGAACCCGCAGCATGTCCCTGGCGGTATGTGCAGTGCGGAGCTTGCCTGGCATGCTTTGTCCCCTCTCYCAGGCAGCTTTTCCTCTCATTGTTCCCAATATCCTCGTGCATCTGTGACGCGTGGAATGCATTCACACTAACAGACTTACTATTGTCTTCCCTCCCAAGCTTTGTCGGGCAAAGACTGCAGCACAGTTCCTGATAATTATATTGCTTAATTAATCAAGACAAAAAAATTTGCAAATCATTGCCGGGTTGCCAAGCAGGGAGATCAAAAATGAAAACAATACAAGCTGAAGCAATATAACAAAAGTAACAGCTATCTGATCAGAAATTCTTCTATAATGAAGCTATTAATGCTAAAGCGGTTAATGTTAACATTGCTCCAGGTGTCTCTACTTGGCTGCAAACAAAAAGGCTAACATTATGGATATAAAAGGCCAAATGTTGCCATGGATTCTGTAACCTGATAGAGAGGACAGCCTTTTCATTCGATTAGGGAATGCAATTTAAATGCCAGGGACTGAAGCCAAACAACAGACATTTCTCTCTGCAAGGCTCGTTCATTCACCCTGGGGTCAGTAGCTGGTGAACAAAAGGTCAGCCACACTTGCCCTGGAAATGTCTGGATTAATTTTATTACATTGTAATGGTTTGTACTTTAAATGTAGGGATAACACTAAATTTCCAGTTAGCTCTTATTCTGGCTGCCRGTTGGGTGGTTTTGACTAATATGTAAGATGACACAGCTTTTCTCCATCGCTCCAGAGAAGTCTCAAGCGTGTTCCTAACGCTAAATTCTCATTTCCCTGATGGAACATTAAAAAAAGCTAAAATGCTCAAAAACTAAACTGCACAGCTCAACACTGAGCGTAAAAAAAATCCCAACAACCCACTATCAGAAAATTTTCAAGTTTGAAATGTCTACTGACAAAGCACTGGTTGTCAGTGTCCAACAACTTCATCACGCACAACTCAAAAAATAGTGTCTACCTGGTCAATATGGGATATGATGGAGGCATTTACCACAGTTGGCTACCCCTTTGGACAAATATTGTCCCTCCTACAAGGCAAAGAGTATTATCACAATGACTACTTTCACAAAGTATATTTTATGCATATTTTTGCATCCATAATGTACCAGACGAGCATTTACTGCAGTGGCTTTTTCACACACATGCACAGATGTACATACACACACCTCTGACATTTTGCAAAAAAATGCGTTTTTTTCCAAAAAACGTCTCAGCTGTGAACCTCCCATACTTTGTTTGATGACAGAATGCCCAATGTCTGCATCATCCCACCCAGTCAGGTGACAATGACAGTCCCACAGACGTGTGAGGTTCTGCTTGGTGCCTGTGTACAGCAGTGACCCAACGCCACACAAGGAACTCAAACCGTGAATGGTTTGCTTTCACTGCCTCAGAGGACACTCACAATGGCTTAAATACTGTTCTTTGCCCAGTAACTTCTGTGGGTTGAGTTTTCTGGAGTGTTTCACTCAGCACCAAGTATGGCTATAAAATGAATGAGCAGTCACTCCAATCACCGTGAGTAAATCCAGTTTTAAAGTCAGCTCACTGCTTATCCTTCACCTGACATGGACAGGCTGATTTGGGAGAAGACAACCCCCAAACTCTAAACCTTTGAGCCCTGCTGAAAGCAACAGAACTGCTGCTCAGCGGCAGAGCAGGGCCAGTGAGGCACCCAGAACGTACCTCTGGTTTCTTCATGATCTCAATGAAGAACATGTGGTTCTTCATGGGGTAGATGACGATGAGGACGTCCCCGAAGTCGGTYGGGATGATGCCCCTGCGGTAGTTGCGGGTGTGCTCGGACCACACGATGTGCACCTCGTCATTCCCCAAGTGACGGAGCTGCAACAGCAAATTGGCTCTTTATTAATCCCTGTGATAACCACGCTGCACCAGGGGTCACGGCTCACAAATTGAATTACAATGCTCGATAGCAGGAATATTTCATTACGGAAAAGTTAAAATATTGTTTTTCTCCAGTTGCTCATGAAAGCATCGGCTCAATAATTTGCTTCATTTAGAACTCATTGTTGTCTGATGGCTTAATTAAGTCATTATCAAACTAGCCATTAGCATGATATGTAAATGTACATTACCTACAGTGATTTAAGATGGAAAACTGAATTACTGGAACAAAGCATTAACCAACGGAGCATTGTATTCTAGCTAAAATAAGGCAGCTGTCACAGAAATATGAAAATGCCTTGACTCAGAGTGTCAAGAAACTGCCTGTCATGAACCACTATAACTGAATTTATTATCCACAAACATCTCCTCACTYACTGTGTCTGGAGAGGTCTCCTGCCTGAAACGTCAGCAAAATATCTGGGCAGTGTGAAGGACAGGAGAATGGGAAATACTGTGGGAGTTACACCTTTTCATTTGAAGCAGAGCTACATGAAATACAGATAAAATTTAAACATGACATACACAGAAAGCCTCTGAGAGCCCCCGTGTGTGTGTGTTTGCTCTGCTGCTGGAGGAGCTGGAGGTGATCTAACAGATGGCAAAAACTATTTGGCAATCACGTACAAGCCTCACACAATGGTTTCAACTGTAAGCTTTAAAGTTAAAATGTAATCCACACACACAATGCCAGCTCCAAGCATAAAGAGACTTTAAGTCCCACTTAAAACTTAAAAGACACTCCCCCCCCCTCCAATTTGGTGCTACCCCCGGAACAATGTGCACAACAGACCGAACAAAGAAGCCAAAACGAAGCTCTGCTACTTCACTCTGTGTAGGGGGAGAGAAAAAAGGGAAAAGAAGGTGGTGATTTTCACTGGTAAATAACAACTAACCCCAACACGCTTTGGATCAGCCTACACTGTGCTGATGAGGCTTCCCCATTCAGAGCCAGGCAGTGCCTTTAGAAGATAAAACTTTCACTCCTATGTATTGGTGGCAAACTGGACCCCTAAGTCATGAGAGAAACATGGCAAAACCAACATACTGTGAAAAATTTTAAGAAGTTACAACTGTGAACTTGGCTTACATGTGCCAGCAGAATGAAGTAAAGCTCAGTTCCCAGAAGGACTGAGATTCTCAGTTTATTTTAAATTAAACAGAAGATAATAATTCTGTTTTATTTACACCCATGGAATAAAGGTAATTTTAGCTGTGTTTGAAGAAAACATGAACCATTTTTATCTTGGAAAAACATGGGAACATTAACAACACTATTACTAGAGCTTCTTATGTGTACAAAGCAAGCAGAAATTGCTGTTCTTGTGGTCACCTCGATATCTGTGCAGGAGCTTAGTAAAAACAAAGCAACACACAAGAAAACACTCACATTGGGAATGTCACAAACTGACACGTACCAAAGGCAGCAGGAATTCACACACAGGACAAAACCCTGATCTCACTCTCTGTGACCAGCTGCAGCCAGGTCACCTCCAAAGTGATCAGAAGGGAGATGTCAGGTTTAGTCAGATACACCCCTAAAATCCATCTGGGTGAGCAGACCTTGTGCACAGCAGGTCCCAGATGCTGAGGATGCCTGGCCAGGCTGTCCCGCTCCAGGACGGGCCCAGCTGAGCCCAGCTGAGCTCAGGGAACCTCCGCCAGGGATTTGGAAGTGCCCACGTTTGCCAGGCTGAGCCCAAGCCAGCTCTGGCACTGGCTTCCCTGCACAGAGAGCCTACAATGGTGGCACCCAGCAAACCTTCCTCTGCTGAAGGAAGCCCAAGAAATAAATGTGGAATAAATTCCATAAGGCAATTCCGTTGCCCAGGTGCYGAGAGCAGCTCACAAACCCAGGTCAGCTCTTCTGAAGAAAAGGCTCTGTACTGCTGTGTCTGCTATGGCTTCTGGGGTGAGAAACAGCACATACTGCTATAAAAACAATCATCAAAATACATTCAAATACTAATTGAGGGACCCGTTTTAAAATCCCAAAGAACTGTTCTGATAATAATCAAACACTTTGTACTGATATTGCYCCCTTCAGAACAAAATTCAGTGAAGAAGGGAACTTAGCTGTACCAACACTTGCTYTGCTCATGAGTCTGCCACAATCCCCAGTGTGTGCCAGCAACTTGTTTCAGAGCTTGCGTTACTGCCCTTGTTTTGAAGCCTCACATCCTTAAGCACCACAGTTACAAGGTATAATGTTACAAGGAAAAAATTGGCATTAATCAAAAATATTTGTTACTGAGAGGTAACTCCATTGATAAAAAGCCGTTACAATAATCTCATCAGAGACAATAAGCCAGCTGCTATTTTCCTGTGTTGTTTATTCAAAACAGCAGCTGTGGGGCAAACTCAGTGCCCTGAAGGACTTCAGCAAGTTGTGCTGAAATGTCCAAAGCCCCACGGCTGACGTGTGCAGAGCCAGAGCTCCAAGCTGTGCTCCCATCCAGTTTAGGGGTGGGGGGAATAAAGAGAAAAACTACATTYAAAAATCCCAAAGCAGACATGAAATCAGATTGCTTTTAGAAGCAAATCCCAACAGCAGTCTGGAGTGATGTGCACAGTGAGGGAAGGCAGTGRGGCACTGGCAGCGTGTCCTCCCCGGTGCACAGGAATTTTCGGTGGGCCACGGGAATTGGCCCTGGTTTGGCTAACGGGGTGCTGGGACACAGCCCCAGCCCAGGCCTGGGTCAGCCTTCTGCTCCCTGCCTGGGCTGTGCTCTCCAGCCCCAGGAGTGGCAGCTCCAGCCCCAGGAGGGCAGCTCCAGCCCAGCCCGGGAGGGCAGCTCCAGCCCCAGCCCAGGAGGGCAGCTCCAGCCCCAGCCCCAGGAGGGCAGCTCCAGCCCCAGGAGGCAGCTCCAGCCCAGCCCCAGGAGGGCAGCTCCAGCCCCAGCCCCAGGAGGGCAGCTCCAGCTCCGAGCCCCGGGAGGGCAGCTCCAGCCCACACCCCAGGAGGGCAGCTCCAGCTCCAAGCCCGGGAGGGCAGGCTCCAGCCCAGGCTGGAGGGGCAGCTCCAGCCCCAGCCTGGGCCCTGGGCTCTGTGGGTGACACTGGTCACGGTGCACACCTCCAGCATGACCTCCTTTCCCTTCTAATTGCATTACACAGCCAGCTGGCTCCAGAGAGGAGTCGTCTGTTTGACTGAAGAATTCCTGCTTTTGGGGAGGCATGGCTGCTACTTTTGCTAAGTAACAGTGGGGCCTGACATCCCCATTGTCTGGCTGACTGTGTGCCCATCCTAAAATCTAAGTTTTATTTGTAAATTAAGCAAGAAACTTCCTGCTAGAGCAGGGCTGCCTGGAGACTGATAATGTGTGCCTTTCATTCCCTTTCACTCTCACTGTATCACTGCCAATTTGTTTTTCTGCTGCTCGCCAGCCCGAGGCCATAAAAGCCTTGTAAGACATAAGTGCAATTATAGTCCTGGAGTCAAATGAATTGGACAAATCCAATAGCACAGCTCTGTCCCCACTCTGCAAACCCCTACAGCAGTCAGATTAGCTGCTAAAAATCTAATCTAGCCCCAGCTAACAAATTTCTGCAGCAAAGGAGCAAGAGTTCAGTATGGGGTTGCAACCAGATTTCTGAATTGAAAAAGTTCTGCTCTGACAATGGAGAAGATGAAATAAATCACTGAGAAATTCGGCAGCACATCTTTAAACCATTAAGCACAATTTGAGCAGAAGGAGACAGAGACTGTAGGATGCCATTCCTGGGATTGATTTTCACTCTTGCCACAAGACCGGCAGATAAAGTTTGGAACCAATGATGCTGAACCCTACAGCAGCAAAAGAGATCAGCTGAATTTTGTTTACTCCACTAGGAAAGATTTCTGTCAGGGCCAAGACTTATTTGGAGAGGGGTTTTTCTTTCTTCTTTTTTTTTTTTTCTTTCTTCCCTCCTGAATTAGCAATATAATGTCAGCATATACCTCAAATGAAAAAATGCAGACTGCAAATCACAGCTCTACTGCACAAAAACAAGAGGCCAAGCTCATCCCCAGTGAAAATGCACTTATTCTGGAAAATTCATACCAGAACTCAATTTATCCTTGCATTCAGTAAAAACAAAGAACCACAATAACATATTTAAGTAAAATTACTACATCTGCTGAATTCCCCAGCRCCCAGAATTTATGGCCTTGCTATGGCTCCCCAGGGCAGCAGGTGGTCAGTCCTTCTGTTCAGCTGGGAGTGTGCTGACGGGGATGAAGCCTCTCTTGGTCTGAGGCAAAATAAGCAGAGAAGAAACCCCAGCAATCACAAACATTTCAGAGATTAGGGGGACCTTAGATCCCAGAGGGAGGGCAAGAAAAAAGAAGCTGTGGCCCCCATTGCATCCTGATGAACTTCTCCCAGCATCACTGTCCTGTATCACCAGGTACAGTTCAGCTGTAGGAGCAGGAACTGAATGAATGCCATGGGCTTCCACCTTTCTACCCCACACTCCCATAAAACAAAAGCATTGATGGCAAGAAGTAATAAATATGAAGTAAGAAATTATCTTTTTAACCTGGACATTCTTCCCCAACAATGTGAGGCAAGGACTTAAGCCCAGAGAGTTGCCCACCTTCCAGAAAGTGCAGTGCTTCTGAAATGCACCTTTTCCCCACTCACAGCTGCAGGRCTGCAAAATCTGTCAACAATCCTTGCTGATCTGCACAGAACTGCATGTCTGCTCACAACAGAAGCTGTGACAAACTGAATGAAACTGCTGTGAGTGGAACCATGGATGAGRACACACTGAAAAGRCKCCTGGAAGTCATCTGGTCTGAGCCACTGCTTGCAGCTCCTCGGGTCCATGAGCCTGCTCAGAGATTTGTCCTTCACTGGAATTCCCAGTCTGATCCCTGCAGGMTTCCATTCCTAGAGCAGACCTCAGGTTTTCTGAAAAGGTCCCAGAGCAATTCCTTTGCAGTTATTTTCTCTAGACAGCATGTGCTGGAGCTGGCCTGGTTTCCTGGCACTACAAAACTTGGAGACTGACAGCTACTAAATGCTTTTGGTTTCTGTTTCTCACAGAGAAGGAATTCTCAGAGCAAACACAGGGAAGACAAAGAGAATAACAAGACCCTCAATGCCTGTGATAATTCATAACATAGATGAAAATAAGGAGAATAAGTGGACTGTTTGCAGCTAAATCCCATTCTTCCCCTTGTGGTAGCTCTGCCACACTGTGCTCTCCTCTCCCAGGTGATGAATTACTCAACAGCCAGACCATATCCCAGTGTCTTTGCCAGGCTTCCACAAAACCCAGGACTTGCAAGGGAAGGTTGGACTAAACAAATGGCCACAGTTTGTGTAGGAAAACTAAGTCTGGGAAAGACATGGCAGCAGTTCTCAGACATGCACAAGTGTGCTGCAAAATAATCTGCCCTTCATATCCATGTGCAACAGGATAAGAATCAACGGGCTTAATTTGAAGCAAAGTAGGCACTACCAGAGATTTTTTTGTGGTACAAGAAGTGYAGCACAGGAATATGTAGTATGCTGCCTAGGGCAACTGTAAATCATTCATCACTGGACTTTTGGTCTAGCAGCTGGACAAATACMGGTCAGGAATAATAAAAATACAAARWGTCCTACACTGSTATGGTCACAGAGACCCTACAGCCCTGTCCTCCACACCACTACCCCACTGCTCCTTCCTGAAGCATGCAGAGTATGTTTCTCCATAGTCTTGCATCCATGAAGGTAGTGAGTTACATACAGAAACATGTCATTTTGCTGATTGTCGTTTTTTTTTAATGACAGATAACACAATAAAAAAGACAAGGTCTGACTTTAGTATGAAACACTGGGCAATTTTTCAGAACCAGTAATCAGAGATTCCACCTTTGTATTTCAATAAAAAGCACACATCATTCTGAAACCAACTGGATGGCTGCTGCAGCATTACTGATGCATGCTAACAACCTCTGCAGGACAAATTACCCATCCTAATTAAAAAGGCAGAGATTTCATATGCCCCAAAAATCTTTGGGTCTAAACAGCAGCTGGCAAACAGCATAACCTGAAATTGCTCCTTGCTAGGAAAGGCAAACAATTAAGTACCAATACCAACAGAATTTTGGGCTGYGTTCTGGCTGTCTGAAGCAGAGGCTGCCTGTCAGACTTGTGCCTAAGTGGCTGCTATCTTGAACTCTGAGCTGGCTGCTTGGYCTCCTGAGCCTGTCAGCCCTCTTTCACTTTGCTGTTCCCCACAGGACAGCTTGATGATGCTGCATTTGGTTGCTTTGTTCTACCAACCTACAGCAGTTTTGGCAGGCAGACAATGTACAAATGAAATTATTGCTAATATTATTACCCACGGTGGCATTTGAGGCTACCATGGAAATGTTAATTGTGTTTCAGAACCCGGAATTTAGATGCCATTTAATTCAGCTAGCCCAGCTGCAGAAGCACCACGTGGCAARGCAAGGCACAGTCTGCCAGGGCCAGTCAGCAAAGGCTGCTTCCAGCTCAGATTTTGATGGAAACACACTGCAAAGCCTRTACCTTTTTGGTCAGTGAGTCATCTGAGTCGGAGGGCATCCTGGTGGACACGTGGAAGATGATCTCCACGGTGGAGGTGGCATAGTAGGGCGCGGTCTGCCCCGTGCTGCCGTTGCGCTGCAGGCCGCCCATGAACCCGCCATGCGTGGACAGGTCGACCTGAGGGAGCCAAAYGCACAAACAGCAGCCAGCTGAAAGCACTGACACATCATCAGGATTTGCTTCTCTATCAAGGTTAATGAAATCACCACCCTAGATTTCCATAGCCAGACAGAAAAGAAGTCTTTCCATCCCAAACAAAAAGAAGTCTTCCCCTACAGCTCTGTGATCTTTCCGTTACATTTGTCTTTTCCTGTATTTGTGCCTGTGCCTATATTTGACATTTACTCAAAGTAAATCTCTCTGAACTAGGTTCTGAGTCATTATCTATCCAGCTATTTTACCTTCCTCCAGCAAACAGCAGCAAGGAAACAACAGCATTCTGCCACAGACTGCTGGCTAAGGGCTCTGTGGGGCTGGCAGCTCCCACTGCCAGGAGTATCATAAAAGGCAGAGAGAAAAAAACAGAAAAACTGCAAAAGAAACTGAATGTTTGTACAGAAAAAACACCCTTAGAATAAATTGTTCCAGAAGTTCATTCAGAAGAAACACCTCTCTGAAGTCAAGTCTTAGTCCAAAGGCTTGTCTGTTTTCCCAACAGCACCAGCCTGAAGATGCTGCATCTCGCTGTGGCACTTGGATCCTTAAATGTGACATGGATCCTTAAATATGACATGCAGCTACTCTGGATTTCCCAAACACCAAAATGCCCATGGCATTTAGATTATGACACACCATTTTGACAAAGCAAACTAAACCCACACATGTCATAAAAMAACTCCTGTGCTGAGTGTGCTCTGACAATGGCAAGAGCTCAAAGAAGCTAAACATCAGTGTGTAGTAAATTTTTCTTTTTTTTTTTTAATTAAAAACTGCATAAGTGCCCCCAGCAACAAGARAGCTTGCCTAAATTATAGTTGTTACCTCCCAGCCCAGCCCAGCCACAAAATCTTCATAGGCCTGGCTTCCCCTGGCGTTGGCCAGGATGGAACACTTGTCCTCCTGTCCCTCAGCGATGTAGAACACGGCAATCTTGTGAGTCTCACGACTGCAATGAGATGGAAAAAGAAATCAAAATTAAACAAGCTTCCACTCAAAATTATTTTTGAGATCCCCCTGCACTCCAAACATATGACCAGGTGCCCACATTAAGCTCTGTGTGTCAATTTCTTTTATGCACACAAATACATCAGTCACTTTCAGATTTCCCCCCCTTTTTTTGCCACCAACACCTCACTGCAGASACACCCCAGCTCTGAGAGCAGAGTCAAGCTTGGTCCTCCTGTACATCAGCCACAGAACTGGTGGCCAAATTCTAATTACAGGGTTAATGACTCAGATCTGTGCAGCGCTGCAGAGACAGCGAGGTGGCACAGGTGTTAATGGGAGCATAATTTGACTTACAGAATTTTAATTACAGGGTGATGACATACTAGGCAGAAGAGGCATTATTGACTTTCAGACCTTGGGCAAAGTTTTACAAGGCTGACAGGGACAGTTGGCTTATCTGAAAACATGCAAAGTGCATTTGATGTGGAAATTGTTGGGAAAGAAGAAACTCAGAAGTCTGCAATGCTGCAGATGTTTTTCAAACAGCTCTATGTCAAGTAATGAAAAAAAAACCCATAATGTGCAGAACTTCATTCTGCCACTTCCTGGCTGGGGAGCAAATCTGGGTGGATCATCCCTCAAAGTACTGCTCCTGAACAGGGATCACTCTGTACAAAATACTGTTTTGTATCAGCTGTACCCAGATCACWATCAATTTGATTCCCTCCTCTCTCAGCTAAAGCAGACTTGAAAAAAATCTCTTATTCTTTGCCACTGATTCGGAGTTCTCTGTACCCAGAGAATGTGTCAGCACAGGTGGCTTCTCCATTCAGTCTACAGAACTCTGGATAAACAAACAGTCCAATTTTCATACCAATATTTGGATTCAACAGGAATGAAGTTTTGGTTCTGGTGACTCATTCCTCCATGGGAAACATGAACCTTATCAATGGTGTGCTCAGTACACATCACCTACCATTGGCGGGAATCCAGATTTTTCAGTTCCCGCAGCAACTTTGAATTTTTCTTCAGCAGATGAAAGCTTTTTCTGAAAAAAAATAGGAAAGGTTTGAAGGCAAACACAACACAGTGGAGACACAGTATTTCATCATCCAAATAGCTAAGAGAATTAATATGATATGATTCTTAGAACTACTGTTATACACAATCTATTGGTGTGTATTTCAAATCATCACTGAAGTTCAAAACTCTGCTCTTACCCCCAGCTATATGATCCTCGCTTTCTTAAGTGTGTCGGGGGTAAAAAGTGAGGAGAGTACCCTAAGCACGTTCTGAATCCTCCCTTCCTACCTTCTATCCCAGGAGTTCATTCCCAAGTCGTTCAGCAGCAGCCGACAGAAATAAAAGGAGGCCTGGGGCTGGGCAGGAGGCGGTGGCTCCTGGCGGGCCACGCTCATGCTGCAGTCCGAGCTGCATTTCAGGATGAACTCCCTTTCCTGGGCGCTCTGCTGCAGCAGGGCCTCGGTGATGGCGCGCTCCTGCTCGGCGCTCATCCCGCAGGGCGGCGGCGCCGGCTCGTTCAGCTTGCGCTGCGGGTGCGGGAGGCACTCGGGGCTGCTGCTCCCGATCCTCTCCAGCAGCTGGTCCAGGGCGTCCTCTCCCTCCTCCACCTGGGAGCCATCGCTCTGGGAAAGGCCATGCTGCTGCTGTGGGTCGCTGGAGAMGGCGAAGGCAGCGGCCGTGCTGCGCTGGGGCAGGCAGCCCTCCAGAGGCCCGTACAGGACCCGGCCATCCCAGGAGTACTTCCCTGAGATATCCCGCACGATCACCCGCACATCCGAGGGCGCTGCCGCTGCTGGCTCGGCTCCCGCCTTCTTCTCGGCGGGGATCTGGAGGTAGGAGATGAGGGTGCTGTCGTTGAACACGAAGAGCTGCAGGTTGGGGCTGCGGAACACTTCCGAGCACAGCTCGGAGGACTCCACGTAGGAATTGTCGTGGTTCTCYCTCAGGAGGCTGTGGAGGATGGCGGGGCCCCCGCTGAGCGGGTAGTGGCTCAGGTGATTCACCAGGTGAGTCATGACCATCCTRGCCGTGAGAGGGATCAGCTCCAGATTCCTCCTCCTCTTCTCTGAAACCATCAGGGAAAACACAATGGATCAGTAAGAGCAGCAAGAGGCAACACAAAAGGAGCACCTGCAGATTTCTGCCACGTTGCAGCAGCTTGCCCTATGTGACCTGCTGATCCTCCCTGTTCAAGGAAATATTTCCAACAGCTTTCCAAGAAATCCTACCTATTCCACAGTTTTACTTCACCACATCTCCAGAGCCATCAGAACAGGAGGGCAGCACAGCAGAAAAGCCAAGCCAAACCAGAGATGTCACTGCAAAGCAATGCTCCTCCATCCCTGGGAGGTGCGAAGTGAGGCAGGGAGAGACTTCCTGGATGCTCAGATGGTCCCCTCAGCACAGGCACACCCATCAGTTATTTCATAAAGTGACTGTGCTCTGAGCTACTGCTGTGCCTCCACTTCTCCCATGGGAATGTTACTAGAAACCTCCTCAWGTCTAGGTTTTTTCATATTCAGTGTAAAACTATTTCTCTGTGGTTCACAGTGTTTCTCCCTCCCTTTACACCTTCTAAACACAAATTTGTTCTAAGGAGCAGCGTTGGCAACGAACTCAAACATCCTATCACAGAGGCAACTGGATTTCATCCAGAGASAGCCATMRCCAATTRTGAAGGAACAGCTGCTACGTGCAGTAAGGAGAAGCACGTTTCCAAGGCAGAGATGGAGCCTGGAACACTGTTTCCCACTGCTGCACACACATGCTGGCCCAGCCCACACTCTGGGCACGCCCTTACCTTCAGCCACGGTGAGCAGGTTGCCCAAATCAGTGGAGGAGGYGCACTGGGCTGGCTCTGAGGAGCTCCTGACGTTCCCCAGGGGCAGGAAGGGGTCGTAGTCAGAGGAGGAGAGGTCAGCCAGGCTCAGCACATAGTGGCTTTGCTGCGTGTAGGTGCTGGAGCCATTGATGCAGCAGTGCAGGACCTGCGGGGACACGGAGCCAGTGACAACCTGGGACAGTCCCCAACACACCCAGCGAGCAGGACCCACAGTTCTGACACACTACACAACCCACCCGTGTCCAAATTCAGCATTTCTAAATTAACAGTCTCCATCTGCACTGATTCTGTGCTTTTAACAGCTTGCTTCAGGGCTCGTTCTGTATTTTAACAGCCCACTTCAAATAATCCAAATACTACTACAAAGATTATTTCCCCCAGCTCYTTGTTTTAAGCATTTTACCTTTGTCTTCACCATCCCCTGTCTGTTRGACATCTCTAATCTTATCTTCTTAACATTTTGCATTTGTAACTTCTCACCTGGATGACATGATTTTCTAGRGCTCGACAAAGCTGCTTCTGTGCCTTCTGGGTGTGTGAAGGGCATCTTTAAACAGCCAGGCAGAGTAAATCACCTTCCWTCCCCCTACTCACTCTGTAAATATAATCCAGCAAAGGAGCTCTGGATGCATGTTGATCCTCCACAGCACCAGCAGACACAGGCTCCAGCAGCATTTTCATGGGCAGTGCCATGCACCAGTCCAGCAAGCAAAGCAGCAGTGAAACTATGAACTGAACAAGAACACYGAACACAGTGCTTAGGTACACTCTATTAAATACACCCAGACTTTAGGGTATGAATTGGAAAGTTTAAAATTCAGCTCTGGTTCAGAGCAACCTCATTTAAAACCCCCCTCAAACAGCTCTTTTCAGTGACACACCTTCTTATCCGCTTCCATGGAGGAGTATTCYGCACCGGGCAGGAGAAACGCGATGGTGGCCACCAGGATCTGCAGCCAAACAAACCAAGTGTCAGAAAGGCACTCAGCTTCTTCCTCTGCAGAGAGAGACCTTCCACAGGGTGTGGAAGACAGTTCCACAGGGTGTGGGACAGGTTAAGTTCTCCTAGGAGCACCCAACTGCCCATGCCAATCAATGAGAACATTTTACTAAGCATTTCGCACACAAATCGCTACAAACGAGGGACCTACACTGGTCCACAGAGTGTAGCAAGTACCTCCCTCACAATAAAAAAAAAGAAGGAACTAGCAAAATCACAGCAGCCCAAGGAAGGGATTAAGACAGCTCTGCATACAAACATTTTAAAGATTCTGACGTACTTCCGTAATTTTCCGGCACAGGCAGGATTCGTATTCCTGAAGCTTCTGCCAGTAAGACACCAGCAGCTGAAGGACATCACAGGCTACCTGAGCTACCAGCTTGTTGGAAAACTGGAGGAAAAAAGGTGATTAAAAGCCAAATAAAATATTCAGGTACAACACACTGRATTCAGGTTTTCTACATTTCATTATTTTGCATCTTTGCAAAGAATAAAAATTGTTAGTGTTGTGAGATCCCATGGTCAGCATTAGGAACCAGCAGGTTTGACACTGTCTGTGTGATCTTTTATGTGAGTTTGCTGGGGAAGGAGTCTATAGGCACACAGACTATTTTTGCAAATATTCTGCATGCTTGCASAGGACACCACAGCAGCAGCCTGTGCCTCAGATTATCAGTGATTATTTGCAAAGTGGAAATGCCTTTTTCTCCTCAAAGCACAGTGATCAGAGCCCACCACAGCAATACCTTCAGTGTCACACCTATGACATTGATGGCTTTCTTCACGTGGGGGTGGCTCGTGCACTGCGTGAGCTCCTCGCAGATCCACACACCGAGGCCACAGATGGCTATGCATCTTTGGGAAAAGGAAAAGGGAGCTGGTCAGGAGATTTAGAGCAATATTTAGGGGGGGGAAAAAGGGAAAAAAAAAGCACAGAGATGAGATCTCTCTTTCCTCTCCAGCACGACAGGCCAGCACCTTCATGGTGCAGAGRAAAGCTCAACTTCACAGGACCAAACCACAAAGCAGCAGCAGAYGATAAGCAGCAAGAAAGACTTTTCCAAGCCATAAATGGTTGGACTTGATAATGTTAAAGGTCTTTTCCAACCTAACCAATTCTATGATATTTTCCCATTTCTTTTACTCAGTATTTTACCTTGCAGCTTCACATGGCTCCTCTGTGGCATTCTTCAATAAAATATTTATGAGGCAACACTAAAACAACAAAATAAATTAAAATAAGCATGTTTTTAATACATCTACTTTAAAGTTGTTTAATTTTGACATAGTTACAGGTGAAGTCACTTTAATTCCCCATCTGTTGCTAAAGCATCTTTACCTCATGCACGTTGTATTTTGTCAAGGGAGAAACATTGATTACAACTCAAACATACAGGCCCTTGAGGACAAATCAAATCAGCTTACAAGTAATGTACAGGCAGCAAGAGGAAATCAATTCATTTACAGTGTCAAGGGGCAGTTACAAACAAGTGGTGGTCACTCCATACAAACCYTAGTGTTCAGGTTCTAACCAAAACATGCTACGAAAAATTTAGTGTATTATTTAGTAGAAAAAAGACAAAACTGTCTTAGTTTTAGAAGTAAGACACCTCCAGTGACTCTCCAAGGCCTGATGAAGAAGCAAGAACAGAAGCCAAGCATGTGAAGGGATTTCTGCATCCCCTTTGGCTCTGCCTGCTCGGGCCACACATGAGGAACTCAGAGATTCCTCCCCAGACATCCCTAATTTTGAGCAGTGGATCACTGTGGTGCCTCACATTTATCAAAAGCAACAGAGGCTTGTGTAAGGGCAACCACTTGGGCAGGAATGAAGTCACTGCATTGAGAAACCGGGTTAGGTTAGCTAAGGATTTACAATAAATGTGGCTTTACCTTCAAATCTGCAGTTCCTGTGATGCTCTCACCAGCTTCTGAGATGGGTCCCAGKTGTGGGATTCCTTGGTAGGTGTTGGGAAAGCACACAAGAGCACCAAGGATGGTGTGAGCTTCGGAGCGGGGAGCCTGGCGAAGGGCAAGKAGGCAGAAATAGTCACAAAATAAATAGGTGATACCAATGTGCAGAGAGATCCCTGCTCCAATAGAGCCATCAAAAGCACCACASCATGAGCTATAAACACATTAACTACTGTGTAATGCTAAAAATGCAATGCACACACAGTTTTATGCACTTAGGATAAATGGAAGGGGCTGTTTTGATTTATGGCTTTTCCCTGGAAAATTGAGCATCCATTTCTTATTAGCATTCAAGCTTTGGATCAACAGGAAGGCTGACCAAGCTCTTTGAGGGCTGATGGAAGAAGCATGGCTGGATAACCATTCCAGCTCTGCTGAAACAGGAGACGGCTGTGGCCCTGTGCAGGGCCACCTGCTCAGCCACACAAATGTCAAGAGCAGCAGCAAAAGCCCTGAGCCAGAACAGACCAAAAGGTCTCCCGTGAGCTGGTGCTTCACATGCAACAGAGCTTTCCTGTTTCTCCCAGGACTGCCAGACCTTTACCTTTATTTTGGCAGCTCCTCATTGACTTGCTATTTGACTTATCATTTGATAATTTAATCGTTTAGAGTCACATTTCTGTTAGTGCTGACGTTTAGCCTGAGATGCTGCATCACCCAGAGAGTTCCTCGCTGTCTGCTCGCTGCAGTGACGCTCACAGGGCTCTACAGGCATGCAGGACATGCTTTCCTCATGCCTTAGCCTTTGGATCAAACACCTCTGCAGCYCCAGTATGTTGCCTTCTCCCAGGATTTCCCACCTCAGTATCCATCTCAAAAGCCCAGTCAGTGTGGCTGTGTTGAGCCAGCTGCGCTCACCTCCGGCGTGTCCGCGCTCAGCACGCGCGCCGCTGCTCCAAGGAAGTCCCCGATCAGCATTGTGAAGCCAGGCAGCCCCAGGAAGAAGAACCACGGCAGGCAGTGCTTTATGACAGTGTTCAGGATGTCCTGCAAGAGAAGGCACCTGTGAGAAAAGCCAGGAAGCCCGAAAGCAAAAGGGAGAGTGCCAGAAGATTTAACTTTGAGGTTCGAGACGATTTAACGTTGAGGTTCCCTGGTCCCACACTGATCGAGGTGAAAATTCCCAGAGCACTGTGTGCAAACTGACCTCCATGTAATCACCACCTCCCATTTCATGGGCGTGGAGCAGCCAAAGTGCATTTGGTATTTTGGAAACACTTGTACCCCTAAATTCCTGTTCAAAGCCCACATCACCATTCATGTCTCTRCGTGCCTAAACAAAACCATTCTGTTAAACAAGACTTCAGAATCTAATGGTTCTAACATCTAATGGTTTAAAGATGAAGCACTGCAGCAGTCTAGAGGAGTGAGTTCCTCAAATCTCTCAGAATTCCATGCCACAAGAACATGAGCTGCCCCCCTCAGGCCTGCTCCCTTCTTCAGGTGCCCTGAAGGAACAGAGCAGCAGACCCAGCTCTGCTCACCTTCACCCTGTGGTACAGAGCACATTCCAGATAAGTCTTTCATCTCTAATCCTTCCACATTTTAAGTCTTCACAGTCTCTCCAAATCAGAGCAAAGTTCCTATATTTGAGTTAAGATTTCTTCCCTGCAAGCATTCAGCAGGTTTAAAATTAGGCATAAAATCTATATAATCTTTTACCTGTGACACTATTTGCTGAAYAGTTACATCAAGCTATTTCTATAGAGAGTAGATAATTATTTTCCATTCAATAAAATTTTGAAAAGTTGCAAAGGAAAACCCTTTTCCACGTCCATTCTTACTGGTTTCATGATGTGTCAAAGACAGCCTGAGCTAGAGATCCCCATAATGTCCTCTCAATCTCATGCAGAAGCTAAAGCTGACAAACACATGCTCAATCCCTACAGCAGAAGCTAAAGCTGACAAACCCAATTTTCACAAAGAGATGCTTGAACATGAACATCACCACTATTTTCTCAAAGCCCTCTAAACACCTGAACAGCTCCTACTTAGTGTTCCACTAAGTGTTTGCAACACCAGTATCCTATGAAGAAACTGCTATATATTCAAATAAACAGTATTAGGTCTGTCTCTTATACACATCTAGATATATTCAAATAAACAGTATTAGGTTTTAACATAGTAGCAGATAATGCTTTCACTTTCCTGAATAAGATAAAATGCCACTCAAGTTAATGTTTAAACTTGTTTTAATCACTTCTTTGATACATTTTAAGTCAATATGGGTCAATGCAAACATTGAGAAGCAGAGCAGATGGATGCAGCCGCTCGTAAAGCGGGTGGTAAACTCTCGGTCGGCYCAGAACAAAGGACATACCTTGTTATAATTAAGGGCTGATTAACGCTCCGTGCTGGTCCAGCACAGCACACCTGMACAGCAGGGCCAGGTAAGGCTGGGCTGGCCCTGAGCAGCAGATGGGAGCAGGCTGCTGCTGACATGTGCCACAATAAAAGAGCCCAGGCTAACCTGGCTGGGGAGGTGGTGGCATAGGGAGCTGCTCCAAACAACTGCATTAACTCCTGTCCTCACCCCAGAGCTCCCATCTGTCACACACCAGGACACGGATCCCTGCACACAACACTTCCCACAGGGGGACAAGGAGAACCACAAAAACATTACTGTCACACACAAATGCTGTGACAGCACACACGGTCCAAAAGGCTGCAGGGATTTACTTGCCAGTTACGAGATGTAGTCTACTTAAAATAAATCATTTTCCATAGCGAGAAACTTTCAAAAATCCCCTTTGGAAAGCTCWTGAAGCAGTCCTCAGCTTCCCTTCAAATTCCCAGTGCAGGCTGCTGGCTGCAGTGACACACACCCAGCAGGGAGGGCACGACACACATCTCCCGAGGGAGGACAGGAGACAAACCTGCTCAGCCGGCCTCACCCCAGGCACTGAGCACATCACCCTGGGCATTTTGGGTCACTGCACTTCAGCTGGGGCTGGGCAGACTGTCCCCTGCCTGGGGAGGGTCAGCACCAGCCCAGGACAGCGCTCACAGGTAGCCTGCCAGGTTTGTCCCCTCTCCCAGTGAGCAGAGAGCCCAGCTCACAGCACCACAGGATTTGGGGCAGCGATCTGGGGGCTCAGGGAGCTTATCAGCAGAGAGAGGCTTGTGAGAGGGCGAGGGAGCCAGGACATCTGTGCTATCAGTGATAGGGCAAAATCAGGTAATTCAAACAGAGCCGGGCTTCCTTCCCTCCCTGCAAACGTAAACTCCGGGTAGCAGCTCCCAGCCTGGTCAATGAATCACTTTAATTGAATGCTATGTACACAGCAACTGGAAAACACAAGCCATAAGAAAAACATATGGTGATGGCCGTGGAAATTGGTTTACTCATTCTGCACAGTGTTGTTGCTTTACTTCTTTCATAATTGACCTTTAGAACGATAAATGTGTAAAATAATTTTGGTTTATTATGGCTCCAAACCTTTCAGCAATTACACAAAATGAAAATTTAAAAGGAAGTATTCATTCTGGAAGCATTTCCATTGTTTACATAATTGCACAGCTATAATTTAGTGTTCATGTTGTTAAAGAAAAGTGAAAAAAAGGACCATTATGGACTATTTCAATTCAGAATGATGCTRTGTGGTGTTAAAGCTGGGGAAGAGGGGAGAGGAGGGGGCAATTGCATGCATGTCCTTCTCAAATGCATTAACCCTATAAATGGCGTCATATTTCAGTGTAGGTTAATCTAGTAATTCAAATTATAAGGTCCTAAACATCCAGTGAGTAAGCGAAATAAATTTATGCAAGTTCACTGAAAGGTCAATTGCAYAAATATTCTTCACCTAATTTTTGTTCAAGATTTTGCAGATTACAGGTGTAACCAAATAGCCTGCCAGCTGCCTTCCTCATGTTTCCAATTGTCCCTCCACAGGAACAACATGGATTTTTCACTGAAAGTTCACTCTGTTCCTCACCYACAGACACCTCACTGGCAGCTGAGATCTAAGGCACAGGAAAGATCATTAATTTACAGAAGGCTTAAGACTTCCCTTTTCTACCTTAAAGGAACAAATGCTTCCATTTACTTACGCCAAGTCTTCCACCTACCATGAAGATTCAGGTAAGAGTTAWCTTGTAAAAAATTAAGTTCCAACACAAATMTATGAAGTATTTTGACAGCCTCGYGAGACCCAGGATTAARTTATCAGAAAACTCAATTTTAAGGTGCCAGGTAAAACCTAACCCCAAAACAGTTACATTTTGTAGCCCAAGTCCCTCGAGGCTGGAATACAACAGAGGGAGGGGTTTTTTTTTGATTTCTCCCATTTTGGAGCGTGTCTGATACCTTCACAAGTGGGGAGAGCATTAGGATAAAGGACTAGAATAAATGTTTTGGTTTGTGCACACACAGAGCACGCAGTGGATACAGGTACAAGGGTGTGGGTGCCAAGGCCATGGCACTGCCTGGAAGGGGGAGGTGGCTTTGTGTCCCCACACACAACACTCCCAAGTGCCTGTGGCAGCACTGCTCTGAGCTCTGACAGACCACAAGAGCAGAATTTGGGTGGGACGGATGCAACTTAGGAAGGACAAATGAATTACAGCAAAATAAACAGAAAAGAACAGAACTACCAAAATCACTCCTGAATGCACAGCTCCAGCAGTTTCAGGACCTGGCTCCCCCTTGCTTCCAGTCAATCTTACAGTTCTTTTATCCAGCACTTCCCACTTAGCCTGGTCTGGGCAAGCAGAGGGGGATGTGAGAGTTCCTATGAGACCCTGGCATTTGGACTTTTGTTTGTCCCTACTGGAAACATGCTGTCTGTTAACACTTTTTCAAAGCACTCAAAGCACATAATGGGAGCACACAGGCAAATTTTCCACAGGAAATGAGATAAGGGGTGGATTAAAAGAGGGAGAAAATCATGGCATCCATTGGAAAGAAGTCTCGAGAAGCTAAAATAGGGGAATCTAAGCCTTAATAGACTACATTAAGGTTATTTCATTTTAAATGGCAGTTTAAAGAATCTAAACAGCATGATGGTTTCTGTACAACACCATCAGGCAGAAACCCAGGCAAGGAGCACCCGTTCCACAGGGGACAAAAGCAAATCTACTCATTTATTCTACCTTTACACAGCTGCTGCTGCTCCTGGCTGCTGAGTGACAGCTGGGCAGATGCAGGCACTCAGTTTGTGGTGATTGGGAGTGGGGCTGCAGCCCAGCCCCATCCCCAATGGGCACAGCTGTGAAAAGCAGGTGAGCAGCACTGACAGCAATGAGCCATGGAGTGCCCAGGTGTGCTGAGCAACCACCAAAGGGAACACAGGACACACAGGTGCAGTGCATGTAAGATGAAGGGTATGAAAGGTTCTACTGAAGAACAAGAAAGTGCTGATGCTTGAAGCCTTTTTTGGTGTCAGTTGTACCTCCACTGTCAGGCAGAAAGATACAAAACCTCATAAATGCTATTTGGTTTGGGTTTTTTTTAACGTCAGACCAATGATAACACAAACAGGTAATTAATGCCTTCTTTGGTAGCAGCTCTGCTGAGAAATGCTTCCTATTACAAATTAGCCATTTTCCACACAGAGAGCTCCAGTGGGTGTTTCTACAGAAGCTTGGAGCTGCTGCAGCTTCCTTTCCCTCATCACCTATAGTGCCTTTGGAAGAAATAAAGAGGCTTTGGGACAACTTTGGGACAATGGGCACTGGTACCTCAGCACCTCTACTGACAGAGRTTGTAATCCACAGCATCCTTGCACTGCTAAAAGGAACTGAGCTAAAACAAAGCTGCTGAGTGCCCTGGCTGCAGCCAGGCTGTGCTCCACAGGCAGGCCTGCTGCTTGTGCTGACATTTAATCACCCAGGACATCTGCCAGCTTGGCTGGACTGTGGCGATTTTCCTCTTATTCCATATTTAAAGTTTGTTCTACTCTTCATATCACTGAACTGAAAAAGCCACCAGCAGTGTCTCCCCCTTTGGCCATCCATTGTCTTTTCCACAGAGAACCTCTGAAGTCTCTACCTTTGATTATGTTCTCAAAAAACATAAATGCCCTACTCCAGAGGTCCTCTGCCAAGTAAGCATGACTATACTTAAAATTAATTTGTTAAACTCACTCCCAAAGTCAGGAATACAAGTGACCCCCTTGCTCACTTTGCAGGTAACCTCTGAGTGCCAGGTGACACCTCAGTGTTGGTGACAGGTGGCACCAGGCACAGTAACTGATGCTCACCATGGTAACAGGGTGAGACTGGCTAAAAAAATGGCACTGAGCAGCAGAGGGTTGAAACCTGAAAAAGGACTGAAAYCCTGCCTCTTTTTACAGTGTCACTACAAGGTAAGCACCTCACTTGCACTTCCTTCTCCTCTCAGACTACGAGCAGAAGTTTAGACAGAAATAAGAAATGGCAATACAAAAGTCCACAGAATTCTCAGGAGACAGCCACCAGCAACTTCAAAGGATTATTTAAGTGCCAGAAAGACTCAAGCTGAAGAACCCAAATTATGTCATTTTCTGAGAAGTGTTGGTAGCTTCTTGGGATTCTGTTTTGGTCCTTTTGTTATTCAGCAAAAAGGAGGAAGCTGTGGAGCAAGGAGACGCTTATCGACTTTTTCAGGTGAATGAAGCAAAAAGTACTGTTACAGTAAGCAGCCAGCAACAGTAATAAAACAGCAATAATAAAATACATTTCTTTTCCTCGTTCAGGTATTTGCAAAACCTGTGCATTGCAGTGTCAAATTTTGGGTTGATTAACAAAGCTGCATTTATTACCCAAACCAAAGGACACACCCAGGTGTAGCTGCTCCAACAGGAGTTTTCTGACCATCAGGCTCACCTGGCAGCAGAAGGCAGCCATGCCCACCCAAACTGCAGCAGGCTATCCCACAGCATCCCTACCAACCACTCCRCAGGAAAAATTCCTGATTTTTAGGAAGTAAAGTACCTTCCCTAACCCCCAGTGTGGCAGTGAACATCCCAGTTCTCTTTCCTTCACACTGGAGGCCAGGGAGGGAAGGCTGTGAGCCTGAATGAATGTCATTCATAAAAAAAACAGGGGAAAAGCCCAGACTAGGCCAGCAGCAGAGCAGTGCCACAGGCTGGAGCAGTTCAGGAGGGAGGCACCCCACAGATGGTCACTTGGCCCTTGACCCTTCCTGTGCTCCCTGACTGCGGCTCGCTCCCTGCAGCCGGCTTCTCCCACCTGGAGAGGTGATGCAATTCTTGCACAGAGTTGTTCACTTCTCCAGGGATGTTTGTTGTTAGACACTTCCACATGGACAAATTAGCTGCAGCTCATTACCCTGCTGTCTCCTCTGCTGAGCTAATTGCTACATCCCGGGCTCGGAGAGCCAGGGGAGCCTCCTATAAAATACACCCTCCTCACACTGCTCTTTTATGCACSCCCCAAGAGCAGGCTGCAAACCTGAGCTGCACTTGCTGGAATAACACTGTACCCATTTATAGGATATTCAAAATTGTATTATTTTGTTTTTCTAGCAGCACCAAAAGCTACACAACGCAGCAGCAATTTCCTATTTTCACATCCTTAAGTGAGTGAGGAGTGAAAAGAGAAGAAATACAGTTCAAAAAAACATTTGTCACGCAAACCAAAATACTGAAAATCATTCAGGTCAAAGAGGTTCCTGACTGTAATACTTTTAATTATGTAACCACCTAAAAAAGCTCTTCTGAAYTAGCCAAGGTGATTGCCTGGAGCTGGGCTGTCTTTCTGTGGCTTTCCCACATAAATGCTAGAAATTGCACTACTGATCCATGCAGAAGGAAAATTCCTCCACGACACATCTCCTACCCTTCCTTCTGTGAACATTCCTTACAAGGGAGAAATTTATGCCTGTGCTTAGCAGACAAACCCACTCTTGTGTTAAAAAGGCCACCCCAAGTTTATTCTATTTCTGAAATCCTGGAAAGCATGCTAGGATCCCTGTTCCAGTGATCCCACACTCTCTCTGATAAAGAGGCTCCCATTCTCCAAGCACCCAATCGCCCTGGAAATACAGAAGCAGGAATAAGGATCCTGCTTCCCATCAACCCCTTGCTCCAAGGCACTGCCAGTTAACACCTCATCCAGTTCCACAGCTAAGGAAAACAGGCGGGAAGGACACACACACACAGCAGCCAACCTGTGGTCAAGTGTGCCACCAAGAGGCAAATGCAGCCACAAGAGTGGGGAGCAAGAACAAAGAGCAGCAGCAGCCTGCAAAACATCCAGGGAAACCATGGAGGGATTGCAGTGTGGGGCTGCAAAARATCCAGGGAAACCATGGAGGGATGGGCAGTGTGAGGGATACAAAATACCTGGGGAACCCTGGGACAGGACTTCTAGGATTTTCCAGGAGAAAAGCCCTGTCTCTATTCTTATCTATTTAAAAGGAGCGTTTTCCAATTGTTCTAACTTTTCAGGAGGGAAAGCAAGGGGCGAGAATCTGGTAACAATTCCTTCTTTCCCTCTATCATCTCAGGAACAACCAAACCTGTCTGGTTTCCTAAAGGCACAATCAGTAACTCCCAGAATTTCCTGAGCGGTCCCTGTGCCCTTAGTTGCCAACCCCAGTGGAGCTGCAAGCCCTTGCTCTCAATTCCTACAGCTATAAAAACATGCAAGTGCCCTTAGACAGTCTTTATTTTGTCCAAAGAATATTTCTTAAGAGCTTCCATGAGCACTGYGCTGTTCCTGTGAGACAACCATCATTTAACAGCCCGACTCTTTTCCTCACCTCGCACCGAACGCTTTATTCCTGAGGACAGGGAGACCCGGAACAACTGCTGTGCCCACAGCAGCAGCAGCAGGTTTTGGAGCATCTCCTGCTGCCCTGGCATGGTTCAGCAGTGGCACAGGAAGCACAGCTCATACCTGGTCCTGGCTGGTGAGCCCCAGGCGCATGACGAAGTAGAAGTGCACCAGGAAGTCCGAGTTGGGCAGCAGGTCCTGGCGCCGGCTCATCATGGCGCAGAGCAGCCGGAACGCCTGCAGCTTGCCCTCCTTGTACTCGCTGGGCAGCATGGCTGCCTGCAACAACAACAAACCCTGCATTACTCCTTGCCTGCCCCACCAGCCAGCCCATGCCATGCGTGCCCAGCAGCTCTCCCACAAAGCATTAGCTCAGCTCCAAAGAGCCTTTGGAGGGCACACGCTCTCTTGGCAAGCAGTGATGGTGGAAGTTAAAAATAAGGCAACTAAAGGCACACCCGTTCAGCTCTGATATAGAAGAAAATACTCCTGTGTGAGAACTTCAGAACTGACCTTGAACAGCCATGATGCAAATATCCTGAGAGGAGGGATCAGGACGGGAGGAGAGGGAGTTGACTGATTGTCAACGCTGATAGCGAGGTTGTCCCGGATCTGATGGTTTTTAAAGAAGAGCATTAATAAAACCAGTATCTTTTCTCTCACGCTGGTTTTTTTTTGCATTATTATGTTTTACTTTTACTTTATTTACATTCAGGTACTACACCTGGGGCTATACAGAGCTCCCACTTCAGCCAAAGCCACCAGGAAAGCTTGGTGTATGCTGCTGTTGCTCCCTGGCCAAAGCAAACATTGCCAGTTTGAGTCACACTGTGGGCCTTTACACAAATACCAATGTCTGTACTACTTTTTTCTTTGCTACTGTTTCCTCACCCCATTTAAATTCTCTTGTCATTGGACAGGATTCTCTGTTGGGAGTTTGCTGCTGGAAACRAAAAAAGACAAAGCTTCCATTACAGCAGAACCCTCCCATACCATGTTTATGCTCCAGGTGCTAACACTAAATCCCATTTAATAATCATTTCCACAACAAAAGAAATGTGTCATTATCATTAGCTGTAAGTACCACATACCTTTGCAAGTTTAAACCACAGCTCATAAAGGTAGCCAAAAACTTTTGCATGGATTTTAGGTGACTGTATGTTGTTCACATCTCCAAGAATTCCCAGGATTCTCCTCCACAGCACAGCAGCAGAATCAGGATGCCAACCAATAAGGCTTCCACCAGCAATTATACTGCAATCATCAGCCAGGAACTCACTGCTGTCTGTAAATTAGAAGTGCAGCCTAAGCATGAAGTTGGTCAACAAAATCTGGTCACTACTCCTCCTAACCATCTTTCATCTCACAAGAATTCTCTCCTCCAAATCTATCTCTTTCCTTGCTGGAGCTGCTTTTGAGCCAAAGAAAAACAAAGCAGCAGACGTAGGCAAAGGGGCTTACAAGGTGACAGCACCACAGGGCACAGCACTGCCACTCCACACTGTCCCCACCCCAGAGGGCTTTTCAGRAGGGAGGCAAATGCAGCTAAATGCAATATTCAAGTACCTGAGGGATGTATTCAATCAGTAACTCACTCTTACAGGTAATATTCCTCTATTTATAAAAGTCCTTTCTTTTTTTTTTTTTTTTTTAAGATCATACAGTGTAGCAAGAGCTGGCAATGCAACTGGACAAAGGAATAAAAAACCACAGCTGAAGAGTCTTGAGGAATGTGCTCAGGCATCACCATTGATGCAYAGCAGCTCCTGAGAGAGCAGAGCTTGGAGAAGGCTGTCAGGGTAATGGGATTTATGCTCTTAAACAGTACAAATCCACACTGAAGTGCACATTTTAATGACAAGAACTGGTAGCTGCTCTCCTGTCACAGACAGCAGCACAGCCATGCTGCTCCAAGCATACCTGCAGCAACCAAGGCATGGAAGGAAGTTGCAGGAAACCTCTAGACAGGCAGAAGGAAATAACTCATGTCCTCTGAGGACTCAAGGAAGGTTAGTGAAATAAAAGACATTTCAGATGCTTTTATGTTTGAATATATTTAAAAAACAACTTTGGGGATTTTTCCTTTTTTTTTGTTTTGTAGCATCACAAAGTCCCAAAGTGCTAAACTACACYTTATTTATTCAGCACATTAGAATGACCTCCTACAGATCTGTGCTCAGGGAAGTGGCATCTCTGAGTGGCTGCTCAGTGGCAGTGTTGTTCTGCCTTGCCCTATCAGGTTTCCACAGCAGAGCGAGCTGTGACTTGGCTGAGGCAGGAATGCAGTCAGGCACTTTGTCTCTGCTGGGCAATGACACATCTGTTACCCTCCTCTCCTTTCACTCRACATTACCTGCCAGGTTCTTCCTCTTTGTACCCCCAAAGGAGCAATTCTTGCACCACACTAACAAACAATGAATTTATCATACATGATCGTTCTTACCATGGGCAGTATCACCTTTTTGTACAGCAGCAGTCCCAGTTGGACTAGGTGTGTGCTAGTTCATTAAAGCACAGATATTTCAAAGGAAAAGTCAGCATGAAAAAGTACCCTTGAAATTGTGTATCCATTAGGAAGGCAGCCTGTAAGACATCCCTACATTACTGCATTAGCTGCTGACCTAATACCTGACTCACATAACCAGATGAAGGGTACCTTTACAAATGGCAAAGAATGAACCACTTCTTTCCTATCAGCCAAAAAATACAGTAAGACGTTCCCCCAGACTATGCTGCTATTAAACTAAACCTGTTCACTTGAAACATATATTAGTGTGCTAATGGGCAGGCCCATGAGTGCCCAGCTACCACAGCCTGGCTGGGGACTGTAAGAAGCCCAGTTACTTTCAGCTGTGCAGATGGTGGCTTTCTGGATCACCATTTACTGGCCAATCAATGGATGATCCAAACCCCTGCCCCTCTGAGTGAGCACAATGAAGAGTCCTTGGTGCCCTGTGCCACATAAGTCAYGCAAGGGGCTCAAGCTCCTCTTTAGAAGACACAGTCTCAAGCTATGTCAGGGAAGGTATAGGTTGGATATTAGGAAAAAATTTTTCACTGAAAGAATAATAAAGTACTGGAATGCTCTTCCCAGGGAGGTGGTAGAATCACCATCTCTGGATGTYTTTTAAAAAAGACTGGACATGGCACTTGGTGCTATAGTCTAGRTGAGGTGTTAGGGCATAGGTTGGACTCGATGACCTTAGAGGTCTCTTCCAACCTCATCATTATTCTGTGATTCTGTGGGGCACAGCGTGAGCTCAGACACCCTGTGGGGCCCGTGGTACCTGTGAGGTTGGCGGGCTCCTGCGAGGGGCTGAGCTGGAGCCAGCGCGGTGCCGCAGGATCCCCGCCCGCTCCCGCGGCCGGCCCCGCCTCGGGCTCATCCTCAGCCGCCTGCCAGGCCACCAGGGCGATGTCCACGTCAGCTGCACAGCCCAGGGATGTGTCACTGCTCACGCTCTCACCTGCAAACAGCACAGTGCTGCTCACACCTGCAGCAGCACAGCGCCCCAGAGAAGCGTCTCGGCTGGCTGCACCAAAATCACAGCAGATTCCAGGTAGCGCTTGGCAAAAGCACTCTCAGGGCACTCACTTTTCTCCCTCTCTCTGTAATACCCGTGAGATTGCTGCAAGTCTGCTTTCAGATCCAACTCAGCTGTACTGCTGCTCCTCTGCATTAGCACCTGCAGGGAAAGAATCCATCTCAGCTTATAGAGCTCTGAGCACTACACCACACCAGCAAATTTCATACCCACACAGTCATTAGAAATTAACCACAACCCGGTCAAGACATTCTCACGAATATTCAGAGTACCCAAGTGTTCYTCAGTGTCCTTAGGAAAACATCAGGCTTTCCATTTCATTCTTTATCCTCCCTTTCACAACCTCAGTTTTCACACCAACAAGCAGGATTTTTTTTTGCCTATGTTTTTCAAACATATCTAAATTTGTTAAGGTATAAAAAAAATCTTCCAGCCTTCATATTTCACAGAGATGATCAGGCTAAGTCATTTATTGTTTCAACTGTTCAGTCAAAAGTTGCCATTAAAAATGTATGAAGTTTGCCTGTGCTGATGTCAACTCACACGAACATCTGCCATGCACGGCTGGTGATAGGAACTGTGCTGAACAGAAGCATTTTCATCAGRGCTTTAAACCATCAAACATTTATTCCAGTGTACTGTAGCTCTGTAATAGCCATGAATTATTTATCTTTTAAAAGTTACAAACTTCTTGTTGATATTTCAAAAAAACACCAAAGCCTTGTGTAAGACTAGAGTAGAGAATACAACTGCAGAAGCAGTTGATGAGATCAGGAGACACAAACTGATTACATCCAGTAGGACAATAACCTGCTGAAGGGCTCACTTCCAGATGCCACACCAGAAATAGGATTAATCATTTTTCACACTTTCACCTCCTAGAGTTTCTGAATGCTAAAAGGCTTCTGATTAGAAAGAAACCACTGCTAGGATCTTCACAGACATTTCTTTTGGGTTTGCCTTACTTGCTCAGCTTCGTGCTCCTTTACATATCCCTTATTTTCCTGAACRGATTTGGAGTCTGAAGTTGAATTTCCAGCCTTTTTACCTAGAAGTTTCAGAAAGGAAACAAGAACTATAAACATTTGCGGGACCAAAACACACAAGAGGTCTCATGTAAATTTCAGATATGTTTCAAATATGTGTCATATTTATAGTTAAGGGCCATACAACACTTAAATGGGATACAAGAAACTTTGAAAAATCRTTCAGAAGCATAACATACTTACAGGAGAGGAAGTGAACTCCAACTGCAGCTTGAATACACAAAATTCAAATGCAAGTCAGGTGAAAAGTCAAAGAGTTACATARAAAGTGCACACACATTCCAGGTTTCATTTTCCCTGCTTTACAAAAGGTCACCTCCTGCATTGACAGTCTCTAACTTCTTTAAAAAAGTTCTTTCAATAACTTACCAACTATGCAGTGACTAAGAAAATGAGCTAAAAACATTTTAGAGGAGAGCTGGAAACCAAAGTAATTAAGGGCAGCATTTGTGAGGCTGAACTATTCTCAAATCTTTGTCTTGAAAAACACAGTATTGCTGCARTTTATCAGAATTACCTTGAAAAAAATCAGATGGAATCTGATCTGCAATATCTGAAGTGCTGCTGCTTCGAGTTAGTTGCTGCTCTTGGTCTGCAAATGGGCCTGCAGCTTCTGTTCCTTCTGAATTTTCCAGCTGTTGAGATTCTTCAACTTCTGTTGATTTAATTACAACACAAAATATTTGCAGGAGCTCATATGTACATCTGTGAACTCCTCACCTAAGCTCTATGAAAAAGCAGCCTTGCAAATATTTAAAAATTCCCAAGATAAAATTTACAAGTTATAACTTAAGTTCTCTAAAATATCCTTAGAAAACTGTGAAGTTTAGAGATGCATGAGTAGCATAAAAGATCTAGAAAAGGAGAGAAGTGATTTTGGGAGTTAGAAAGAGGAGGAGTTCATGTTCCCATGAACAAAGCTGGGTTTTCAGTGCTGGAGACCCCAACTGGGCCCTGTTCATTCTCAAGACAGAGCAGAGGCAACAGAACTCCCTTAAATGCAGTGTGGGGAGAAGCTGGCTGTGCTCCCTGAGTGCCTCCAGAAAGAGGGGAAGGGAGGAGGAATAAAGAAAGGCAAAAAGTTGGAGTAAAAAAAGCTCTGAGCTACAAATAACTTGGGTTTAGCTTGTGAGGACAAACCCAACCAGGCAGCTTTTGGTTTGGCTGAAACTGCAAATGAGAAACAAAAGGAGGAGAGAGAGGCATGAAAATCTCCAAGAGAAAATAAACTGACATGCTGAGGAAGGAGCAATGGGAACTCTTGAGATTGCAGAGCAACGCAGCACTTTAAGAAATTCATTTATCTTAGCATTTGGGAAAAGAAAAACCAAAAAAAGCTAGTAACACTCCAGTGTTTCTATCCTGCAGTGTGCAAGTTTTAATATTGCTTTGCTACTTAATAAACACTCTAGGTATTTCAGAAAGTTATCTCAGGAGGCACATGCACAAAAACCAACACTTCAGCTGACTTTCAATGTATTACAGAAAGCAATAAAACATTCAATGCAATTCACCAACTGGAACAATTTCAGCGTTCCCCCCCAAAATAACTTGAGATGAAAACACACCAAAGATGTTTCACTGAGCAGGAATCCCCACAGGGCCATAAAGCACCATGTACAGAACTCTCCTTTCTCTTGCTACTGCAGGTAATGAGTCTGGGCAGGACTCAGGAGTCACAAATCCCTCTCAGGAAGCAAAACATGGGAATTTTCACTTTAGTTACTAGGCAATATAGATCTAATTGCAATTGATGGCAGTCTTTAATATCAACATGAACAAAAATTGRTTTGCTTGCAGTGCTGCAAACATTCTGAGAAGAACCAACCGGACAGAAAGGGAACAGACAGAGAGCAGTTTAAAAATATAAAGAACACTGATATCAAAGATGACTTTAAAGTACAGTACCTGACAGTCTGTGAGAGCAAGAAGTGTAAGAGATACCAGGGAAGAGAGAGCTCACAGTGTGAAGCAGAAGAGGTACACTTTTAGTGGCTGGCAAAGCCTCATAAAGATGGACACAGTTGCTGATAGACTGGCTTCGCTTAGCTTACAGGAAAAAATAGAGCAATAATTGTATCAGGAACACAGTGAAATATTGCAGTTCTGAGTGTCACAACACAACAAAACCCAGAGTTGTGGGATAAAAATTTTTAACAGTAAGCCCAGAGGTTTCTCCCCTGAAATGTAAATTAATATTGTGCAACACCCTCACACTGAAAGGGTAATAATCAGGGATTTCTGATCCACAGCAAGTGTGGAAGTGCCTTTTATTTGAAGACACACAAACAAGAAAAGCCYTGGATCAACACTTCCAGGTTCTCCCTACTGCTCTGGCAGGGTGTCAAAGGGGAAAATGCTGCAGCAGTAGAGAGAACCCTTCASTGGAGCACAAACAGGGACTCACTGAATTTAGAAATAAAACTCAGACTGAACTGGCTCTACTGCCAAAGCACTCAGTGATGCAGGCTGGAGGCCGTGGCTCAGCCATGGAGCCACAAACCACCCCGAGTGCTCTCCCTCCTTCCAGCTCTCCTGGTAAGGAACTGGGGAGGGAGCTGTGRAGCCCAGCAGCCCCTGCTCAAAGCAGGGGGCTTCCACAGGAGTCAGCCCCAGCAAACCAGCATGTGGAAACATGCTGATATGATATAAAGAAAGGCCAGGTTCAGGCTGCTGAAATGCTTGAACAAACCAAGATCTGTTCCATGTCTGGGGTCTCAGTCATTACRCCAACATTCCTCACCCCAGTCTCCCTCCTGCTTTCCTCTTTCCAGAAGTAAACATGAGAGGAAAACCTCATCGTGCCAAGAAAAAGAGAGCACATAAAGCAACTTTMAAAGGATAATAMTATTAATTAAATACCTGGTTTACCTTGTGCTCCCAGGAAATAGTTGTATGCTATCTGTCAGTAACAAATGCTCTCTTAGGAACTGATAAAAATAGCCATGTACCTCTYGAAAAACCCTTAAAGTGAACAGGTTTAACTCACAATTCAATGTCCTGTAACTAAAAGCTTACACAGAGAATCTCCCAAAATACTTTGTGATTCACACTGGCCAAGACATCCTGACATGGACGTGCAACCTCTCTGCTGGGGCAGTAAATTATTGAGTTGCTTTTGGCAGCAGCCACCCCTCAGAGGCAGATTTAAAAGCTGAGTGTTACTGAGTGCCTGGGTACCAAAGCACTCAGCTGAGGTCTAACCTGTGGCTCTCTGACGGACAATGTTTCTTGCTTTCTCCACTCCTGGGGCCCCAGAGGTTGTGGCACTTCTGAATCTCATTGGCTCCACAACTTCAGGGTGACTCTTCCAGCTTAAGGAAAAAGATCTTCCTACTACAGCTGTCTTCTGAGGCTCTAAAACACCACCTTAGGACAAAGAACACAAAATTTTCTGGCACTGGATACTTTGGCATGTATTTTTGCTGAAGTACAAATGGACTCAGACATGGCAAATATTAATACTTTGAACAACACAGGTTAACTTTTACTATTAATCAAAACCAGCTGGCAATTCAAACTAGGTGCATCGATCTCKAGGTGTCATGCAAATGCAGCTAAAATACTGTCAACTAGAAACTTTACTAAAAATACACAGAAAGGAATTTTTACAGAGTTGCCAGTGTCAGCCAACAGCACAAGAAACAACATTTAATCTCTGCCATCCAAAAAACCCTGACTGTAGGTGCAGACCCCATCCTGCTCCCAACTACCTCTCCTCCCCAGTGAAGGATGACAARACACAAATCCCAAGTGCTTCACATTTGGTTAAACAGGTTCTTACACCAGATTAAGTGGTGTTTAACATTAAATTAATTTTTAAGGTTAAGCTTCAATATTTAACCGGTTTGATACAAAAAAGCACCGAAGKACAAAGACGAACCTTTGCCTCTCTGCTTTTTTTCCTTCTGCTCACTGAGCTTGTCCAGGGGCAGGTTTGTCATCTCCACACCATACACAGTCCTGGCCAGCACTGCTGTCAGGGAGTCCATGATGTTGGCCCACTCGTTGATGAGCTCCTCCCAGTCCGTCAGGGAGGACAGGACACTGAGCAGCTCATCCCACAGCTCCCGGGAGATGTAAACGCTCAGGTTGGCTCTGATCCAAGCCACAATGAGGGTCTGAGGGAAGASACACCAGTGGCACCTCGGGCAAGGCTGATGAGTTCAGCCCACCAAGCCCAACCCATAACTCTGATCTGCAAATCAGCACAGGCTCTTAGCGCTGCACATCAGTTGTGCCTCACCATTTTCCCTCAAAAAACACTCCCAGAAATAATGGGGAAAGTTACTGATGAAGGAAATTAAAAAAAAAAAAAATAGGCTAAATGTTGTCTGGCAAACCAAAATAAGACACTCTATAACAGCAGAATGAATCAATGRCCTACACCCACAGAACGACTGAGCCCTGGGGCAGCACTACACACCCAGTCACACTACCCAGGCTGGAAATATAGTAGGAAGCATAAATGTCTCTTTCAACATCTAGATGTGTATAAGGGGGAGGCACTACACACCCAGTCACACTACCCAGGCTGGAAATATAGTAGGAAGCATAAATGTCTCTTTCAGTCAGTGTGACTCAGTTTTGACTTGCCAGCTGGACTTTTAGGAAAACAGTTACTTGATTCTTACACTTTAGAAACACTCATTGAAAATATCCCATCTGTGCTACCACAGTTTATAACAGAGCCCCCGAAGAACAGAGCAAATCCAACTCTCCCTCCGTTAGTAACAGTTTACAAATTAATTACTAGRAAAACATGAGAAACCCCTCCTTCACAGTAATACAAGTAGGTTTCATAGCACTTAACTAAAATTGTGGGCAGTGTGATAGAGCAACCAACCAGCCCCACTCACTCACTCGGAAGAGCAGCCCTGCCATGCTCTGAGCAAATGTATCCTTTGTCTGGTTCTCCTTTGGCTTCTGCATCACAGCTTCTGTTATTCTGAGGAGTATCTGCAGCATCTGTTCCCTGAGTCCAAAACAAAAGGTGTTCCATCAGTTGTACCTGCTCATTAATCCTGCAGCAAAGCCTTACTTATTGAGAATGCAGTCACACTTCGGACTTCACAGATCATTTGTAAAATAGCTTGGTTGGTTGTGGACTGTAACAACTTTTTTTCTTAAATGACAGTGTGTTAACCTTACCACGTCTTTCTGTTCATGGACAGCTCCATTATCATGCGCCTGAAGATGCTGAGGACAGCTTTGCAGGCATCCACCTGCTCCTTCAGCAGCAAAGGGACCTCAGTGCACGGCTCCAGCAGGAAAACATTCGCCGAGTTTGTCAGGAATACCTGGTGTTGACAGTCCATTTGCACAGTGTTAGGAATGAAAACAGGCAAGACTTACAACAAAACACCTGTGCTCCTTCAGTTAAATRTTCCCCTTTCCTTAGAGGAAGTTTCATGTTTTACCCATCACTTTATTTTTCTGTTATTCCAGCAATGAGCCAGGTGGCTCCCATCACACACCCACCAAGGCTCAGTATGTGGTTTGTGGGTGTCTCCTCRGCTTGGGCAGGCAAGAGGACATTCCTCCAGCCATCAAATGCTTGAACAGCCACCAGTATTTTCAATAAATGAAGTTCAAAAAAAGTAAATGCATGGTTCTGATTAATTCCTAGTACTCACAGGAGGAAAAAAATTACTGTGTTAAAACACAGATCTCTGGCCTTAAGACATGGTCATGTGGCTTAATATACACGTTTCAGAGTGACACACAAAATCCAAATTGTGTCTTGCAGAACCATTCAAGCCCTGGTAGCTCTTTTCCTCCTTCCCTGAGATTCTAATGGAATTTGCAGTGCAAGTTCTGTGGCCAGGCAGGTCACAGCCCCACGTGTCCCCCTCCCACCCAGCTCACCTGCAGTGCTGCCTGAGCTCCAGCCTTCACATCCCTGTCCTCATCCTCCAGCACACAGCCCCTGCTGACGGCGCTGGTGAASGAGTAGGTCCTGCCCCAGCTGGAGGAGCGCTTGTGCCCGTAGGGCTCCGAGGAGAGCTGCCAAACACAGCCTGGTTAGAGGCAGGGCACAAACTCACAACTCAAACAAAACTATCCCTGAGGTCAGCAGCAAAAGCAGGGGAACTGGTGTGGCATGCACTCATTTCCACAGGGAATTCCTGACTATTATTTCTTCATTTCCGCACGTGGAATTTGAAAGCTCATAGAAGTTTTAGAAAGTATGTTACTTAAAATATTTTTCACCACTTTTCATAGTCACTGATTGTAGTAACACTTGAATTTAAGTCTGGCTAAACTATAAATTCTCTACAAKKCAAAGMAAAAYCCRTGTAATTCTCKCTYTTTTACAAATCAAACTTCTTACTCAGTACTAGAAAACTTCCCTTTAAACAGTGTCACAGTGTTAATATCAAATCAGGATATTAAAAGATGATGCACAYGAACTGTATTTACAGGGAAATTTTCTAGATTAAGGTGTCCAGTTAKAATATACAGAAATTAATACTTATTGTCAAGTTTTTAAGCACCACCAAAATGAAACAGTTCTCTCTGCCTTAGGCCAGCAGACAGTGAATTTTAGCACTGCAAAACCCATCAGTGTTTCTTCCATGAAGTTCTGCTGTTGTATTTACACATGCAGGGAATAACCACAAATGATGTTTCTCAAACCAGCTGCAASCCTCTCCCTGTACTCAAAGTGCTACTCACTAGCACTTTTTTTAAAAGCATTTTTTAACTCCTATTTCCCCCACACTTTAAAATGTTACTTCTCTACAGAGTGAGGTGAAAAGCCCCATATTGCAGCAGACAAAGTAAGGAACGGGGATACCATACATGTTTACCGTCTGTTTGCACTGAGGAGTCTTCCAAGGGAGCAACAGCATCCTGGRTGTCCTCCTTCTTGTCTGGCTCCTCCATGAACACAGGTTTCTCCTGCAGTATCCACTTTTGGTACACTTTCACCACCTTCCGTGTTGCGGATATATCAGAAGGCGGCAACAAAAAAGCCTAAAAAGGAAAGTTCACAGATTTCACTCCACACAGAGCACAGATGTGGTGCATATAGACACACACACACCACCACCCACACTGCCATTTTAAGCAGCAAGCTTCAGTTCCCTCAACAATTCCATAATCTGGTCATTAAACTAGACCTAGGAAGCAGCCCGACCTCAAAGGCTGCTGCTGTGAACAGTGTGGTATTTGCTGGGGTCCCCAGGATGAGGAATTAATGAATCTGACTCCATGTTCTTAGAAGGCTTATATTATATTATATTAATTATATTAATTATATTTCTAATATAATATATAATATAATAAATATAATATATAAAATAATAAATATAATATATAATATAATAAATATAATATATAAAATAATAAATATAATATACAAAATAAGTATAATATGGTATGGTATAATATGGTATAATATGGTATAATATGATAAATTATAATGCTGTACTAAAACTATACTAAAGAATAGAGAAAGGATACAGACAGAAGGCTACAAAGAATGATAATGAAAACTCGTGACTGCTTCCAGAGTCCRYACACAGCRGGACAGTGATTGGTSATTAAGTTAWAACAATTCACATGAAACCAATSAAACAATGACRYGCTGGTAAARAATCTSCAGACCACARTGCAAAGCAGCAAAACACAGGAGAKGCAATCAGATAATTACTGTTTTAATTTCTCTCTGAGAAATGAAAGAGAGAATCCCAGGAGAAGAATCCTGGGCAGAGAGGATTTTTCAGAAAACATGACAATGACAGACCAGCAAGTTTTGTGACAGACCAAGTTTGCCCAGCACCAGCCCCCCAGGGTTTGTCTCACACAGAAACAAGAAGCAGGGCAGCGAGCGGCRGCGGGCAGACCTGGCGGAACACCTCGTTGACAAAGTTGACGTATCCGCGCGTGGAGAGCAAGATGCCCTGCACCATCTCGTAGACACCACGGTGCTGCTCCTCCACGCTGCACAGGCTGCAGCTGCTGAGCCTCCGGTCCGACAGGCTGCTGCTGCTGCTGCCGGAGTGGCCGCGCTCCTGCTCGCCCGCCGGCACCGCTGCGCCCGCCTCCAGCTCCGCGCTCTTCTCCTGGCCCGCGGCGACGGTCTGCGGGCACAGCACAGAATCACAGAACGATGAGGTTGGAAGAGATCTCTAAGGTCATCGYGTCCAACCTATGCCCTAACACCTCAACTAGACTATAGCACCAAGTGCCACGTCCAGTCTTTTTTAAAACACAGCCAGAGATGGTGATTCTACCACCTCCCTGGGAAGAGCATTCCAGTACTTTGTTATTCTTTCAGTGAAAAAATTTTTCCTAATATCCAACCTATACCTTCCCTGACATAGCTTGAGACTGTGTCCTCTGGTTCTGTCAGAGACCAACCCCCACCTGTCTACAACCTCCCTTCAGGAAGTTGTAGAGAGCAATAAGGTCACCTCTAACCCTCCTCTTCTCCAGGCTGAACAGCCCCAGCTCCCTCAAATGTTCTTCACAGAGTTTATGTTCCAAGCGCCTCACCAGCCTTGTTGCCCTCCTCTGGACGTGCTCAAACATCTCAACATCCTTCCCAAACTGGGGAGCCCAGAACTGGACACAGCACTCCAGGTGTGCCCTCACCAGTGCCCAGTACAGGGGCAGAATGACCTCCCTGCTCCTGCTGGCCACACAATTCCTAATGCAGACCAGGATGCCATTGGCCTTCTTGGCCACGAAGGCACACTGCTGGCTCATATTTAATCAGCACCCCCAGATCCCCTTCTGCCTGAACACTGTCCAGTCACACTGCCCCCAGCTTGTAACATTATAGGGGATTTTTGTGGCCAAAAATGGGATTTTTGTCACCRCCTGCAGCAGCACCCACCACACTCTGGAATCCTCACAGAGAGCTCAGGATAGCCTGTCTGGCACAACACTCAGGCACGACAGATTTCAGTCTGCCACTCCATCCAAGAAGGAATTTGGTCTTTGCAAACTGGACACTTCCTTAGAGCACACAACAACTGGTTTGTCCATGCCACACTAAGAGAGTAAAGGAAGGCACAGTGGAYAGGAATCCRCAAGTCCCTTTATCTTGGGGAAAAGATGGATTGTAGCACTATGTGGTATTTTCAGGGTCCKCAGGACAAAGGAGGAATTGATGAATCCGACTCCATGTTCTTAGAAGGCTAATTTATTATTATATTATATTAAATAAAAGAATACTATACTAAAACTATTCTAAAGAATAGAGAAAGGATACTTACAGAAAGCTTAACAAGATACTAATTAAAAACTCATMACTGACTCCTCAGAGTCCAACACAACTGGACYATGATTGGTCATTAAGTCAAAACAATCCACATGAAACCAACCAACCAACCACCTGTTGGATAAACAATCTCCAACTACATTCCAAAGCAGCAAAATGGGGAGAAACAATCAGATAATTATTGTTTTCARTCTTTTCTGAGGCTTCTCAGCTTCCCAGGAGAAGAAATCCTGGCAAAGGGATTTTTCAGAAAATACGACAGTGACAGCYCTACACATTACAAGGCCCATCACCTWTTTGCCAGGTTTTGCTCTGGCACTGCCTGTGCTTTGCAACCTCTCAAACTGTGCTGCTTCTCTGCTGAGCCCACAGCTGAGACTCACCTATGGTTCAAGACCAAATGTAAGCTGAGATTGGTTCTAAATTCTTGAAAGGAAGCTGGAGAGTCTCTCAAAAGCATCTATTTATAAAATTCATTGTGAGGCATGTAACGCCAGAGGAGTCTCAACCATGTGTTTATAAATAAAATATTTCTCTAATATCTCATTGRAAACAGCTGCTATAACTGAGAGAAAAACAAAGCAGCCTTTGATGTCACTGGGAAATGGTCCATGGAACCACCAAGTATGACAGTTTACAGAGTAAATTCCAAAAGTCTAAATATAATACTGCTGAAGCTGGAAATGAAACAAGTTGTGAAGGAAAAAAAAACTTCTAGTGAATTACCAAAAGGTTTTGCCTGGAGATTCCCTCCTCCATCAAAGAAAAAGAAAATCAAATAAACAGCTACATCATTTATTCACTATGGGGTAGCATTTCTTTGTGCTTCAGCTGTGAGTGCAGTGAGATCACCTGCAAGGTTAGCACGCATGCAAGACCAGAGGTAAACTTTAAAGCCCACCTGAATAATTTTGGGGAGCATTTCTCCTCCATTTTTTGTATTCTGAGCAGCAGTTAAATACTTCTTTTCAAGGAAGAAAGTAACGAGCCACTTGATAAAAACCACTCGAGCTGCCATGTAGGGGATTTTTGTGCAGTAGACACTCTCATTGTTCCGTGTTGCAGCGACATACACCGGCCTRGGCCTGATATCAGGGATGTCTGAGGGGGACAAAAAGGAAGAGAGAAACAAAGTGGAATCTTAGTAATTGCTTCCCAACTCTGGCTGAATGTACTGAACATATCACCAAAAAAGTAACAGATGCAATGACTGACTGTTTTTATTTTATTAATGCTTGTATTCTATCCTCACTTTATCGCTCCTRAAGAGAACGTAACAGGACAGCTCGTTCCTGAGGTTATCACTTGCATCACTCAAAACAAAGGAAAGCAAAAGAAAAGGGCTGCAAAAAGAAGGGCAAAAGCTGAAACAAAGAACCAGCCCTGCTACAATGTAAGTTAGTTTTACAGGAAACCAGGGAGAAAAAAACTCCTCATCCCACAGAGCTGTAAGTGATACACCAGCTGGGAACAGAGATGCTGCTGAGAGCAGTATCTTTTTCTTCTTCAAAGGCAAAACCCACTACTTACCCAGCACAGGTTTGTAGAGGTTGGTTAGCTTTGTAAAAGATGGGAACAAGTGAGGAAGATAGTATTTTCTGAACAAAGTAAAGAGAAACTTAAACCCAGTGTCTTGGTTCTCCTTGTTCTTCCATTCCAAGCTGGCAGCCTTTGTCATGGAGTCAGAAAGAAATAAACAAAAAGCTTTAAGTTAATGTGTTGTACTGACAATTGTTTCCCCCTGAACAAAAAAAACCAAGCAACTACACTTTAGCAAGAAAAGAAAAAGCAGCACAGCCCCCAAACTACCTTTACAAAGTGCAGTAAGAATGGAAAGTAGTAATAGAGCACCCCCCCAAAGCCAGCAAGRTCAGTGGAAGCCAGTGGATTTGAGCTGTTCTAACCAGAGGAGGACAGCAACTGTCCTGTTCTGCTCCCAATAAATTTGCTTCTTACAAGTACATTTTGACAAAGTCACTTTGAGCTCTGCTTTTATCATTKATATTTTCTTTGTCAGAATAAACACAAATAAACAAACACTGGAACCACTATGCAATGGGATTTGTAGAGTAAGCAGGTTTGTTTAGACCCCACACAGTTAACAAGAGTATAAAAAGGAGTGACATTTTTGTCTTTAACTGAAGTGTTGTGAGACTCTGATATGTAAAACAAAGGGTACTGTGGAGGAAGCTGATAATTTCATACAGCCACTTTTTAAAATAAAGCATTTATTCAAGATGACAAAACCCTTTCCAAATATTATTTTGGTCTTGCRTTTTCATACTAAAAAGTGTATCTCAAAGTATTTAATTATAATTTATCTCTTTTTAATAACAAGGCTCTTTAATGTTCATTGTCTGCACAGCTTCCACTTTATTTCAAAATGTTGCTTAATTTGTACTTTTAAAATATATACATTATCTTATTTCCTGTACAGATTAATCTGATCTACTTCTAATTAAATTTTATGTACATGTTACTTGCATCCTTTTAAAAACATCACAGAAGCCATCTCTCTTTATCTCTTCCTCCAGTGGTCCTTTACATTCCTTTTCATCTAGGTATGTGTCCAAAAGAGAACAAACTGAATCTTTACRCCACATCAATTTTCTAAATGCAACCACGAGCACATAAAACAGTCAGTTATTCTGCGAGTTTGGATAACATTCATTAACTCTTATCACAAAAGTGTGACAAACRGCTTATTTTCACCAAAAATGGCACGAGGAAATACCTTTGGGATGATTTTCCACATAAGAGTAAAAAATGTGCTGGGGAAGGGCAAACCCAGCTCCACACAGATGTACTGRAGGCTTAATTTCTACCACAAATACATCCTCCAAATATGAACAGTTTCAAACATTCATCCTCCTTACCTGAATTACCATGTATTTTAGCAGGAGCTGGAGAAAATAGCAGGTCTGGTCTTCTGCAATTTTCTCTCCAGAGACAGCTGGCAAAAGCGGCGTTATTTCTTCTGGAAATATCTTGGCTAAAACCAAATATTTTAAGCATAGAACGCATTAAAATACTGAAATAAAAGCTAATTTCTGTAAAAGATTYCTTTGAAAATACCCATTAGGGCACTACCAAGCTGTGCAAGTCCAGCAGCTGCTCGGATGCCCAAAGCCCTGGCACATCCCAGCYAGGATGACACCAGATTCCCGGCATRTTGGAAGASCTGACACCAGCYGTGAGCCWACAAGGAGGAAACCTCCACACCTGCTTGAGGGGCAGTAAAATGCTCCTGCTGCTGCTYCATCTGAATTAAAACCTCCCCAGAGCCAAAGAGCAGACCCTCAGAGGGAAAAGAGCAGGCAGCTCTAGAGCCGCACCAACCCAGCAGCCAGACACACACTGCGGCCAGCTCGGAATTCCAGGGGCAGCTGGCAGCACCCACTGTCCCCTCCTCCAGGAAAGGCACACCAGGAGAAAGCTCACCAGCAGCACTCATTGTCCCCTCCTCCAGGAGGGAGACCTAGAGGTCCCCTTGGAAGATTTGGAGGTCCTTAGGAGGATTTCACCCTACCAGTGAAATTTCACCTGACTGGCGAGAGGAATGATGAGGAGGACTCCATTGCTATCAGAAGGCTAAATAATTACTTTATGATACTATTATTCTCTACAATATTACGCTACATCTAAACTGAAACTGAACAAGAACTCAGCTGAACAAAATCTTCTGACTGTCTCCTGACCAACAGTCTGGACACATCAAGGAAACAAAACACCATRGCTTTGGGTGAACAACCTCCATATTGCATTCCACTTTGGCACAACACAGGAGCAGCAGGTAAGAATTGTTTGGGTCACTCTTTTCTCTGCTTCTCTCACAGGTTCAGAGAATGAATCCCAGAGGAGAAGGGGTTGAATCTCCCRCCAGGAGCAGGCTCACCGTCGGGCGCGGCCGGGGGGCTGACCAGGCTCTCCAGCGTGCAGGGCCCGCGCGAGGACGGCAGCGGGGGGAAGCCGGGCACCAGGCAGGCGAACATCAGGATCTGCTCCTCGCCACAGTTGGTCTGCAGGGCTTGCAGCCACAGCAGGAACAGGCGGATRCCTTCACACCTGAGCTGCAAGGGGGGCAAAAAGGGCAGTGACACAGGTCTGTAAGCCCAGTAACACGATTAAATAATTCACAACAGGCAGGGCAAGAGCTTCATCCCAGCTAGGTGTTGCAAGGTCTTGCCATCATACCAAGGGTATCACATTATTAATATAATCCTAGCTCTAATGCCAGAGAAAGCTCAAAATATRAGGTATTAAGCAATATCAATACCTAATTAAGCAATTAGGTGTTAAGCAATATCCTTCTCCAGGTAACTTCATAAAYGTCATGAGAGCAGCAAAATGACTGAAAACACATATTAAACCAAGGATCACAATAATAAAACTTAAGATTAAAGGTGAATAAGAAAAAATTACAAAGCCTAACAATCTGGAAAACACTGCTATTGGAAAGCTGRAAAGTAGCATACTTCACAGGAATTAAAGTGAAAAAAAAAATGAAAACATCAAAACAATACCTTGAGAGAATTTCCAGTGTGCAAAAGCTTCTTCAGAATCGACCCTGGATTAGGAAAATTAAGTAGACATTATCAGACATATCCTACCACAATGTTCTCAAAAATATTTCATTAAAGCCTACTTTAATTTATTCTGAGGCCACTGCACTGGGTTTTAGGACAACTGTGGGGAGGAAATCCCCAACTGAATCTAGCTACAATCACCACCACCCAAGATTAACTGTGATGAGTCTTTCCTCGGGGTTTTCTTCAGAGGACCATGTCTCAAATTATTTTCATTAATACTAAGATCTGTGAATTATACACATTCCTTAAATGGGCTCCTTCCWGCAAGATCTCGCCCTTTCACAAGATTATAGAAATTATTAACATATATAGGAAATTCACATTAATGCACATGAACGTTAAGCAAAAGGAAATCACAAGGCAGAGGCGTAAATAAATGCTCTGCCAAATTTTGAACATCACTTTTTGGACACAGATAAAAAAATTTTGCCACTAAGACCACTCAATAGAAGCATAAAGAATCTATCAGCTACAGAGCAACCAAGTGGAACCAATTTGGTCTGGACTAGTGCAGCTGAACCGTTGTGAAGTGGCCAGGCAGATGTCTCCTCTTGTTTTTGTCAGTGCTGAGTGGAAATGTGACAACAGCCCTTCCCTTGACCTTTAACTTCCGCTCATTGTTCTTCTGCAAAAGCAATTCCTTYTTCTGATGACAAAAATGGCAGCTGGTCAGACAGTGCTGCAAATCAAACACAACCAAAAAGCCCTACTTGGAAGGAATAGAACCCCTCCTCATAAAATTTTAATAAGCAGCATAAAAACCCATTGGTGTCACACTGGTGGCGCTTGGAAGCAGAATTTGAAAAGCACTGACGAATCCAAGGCATTTGATTCAGAGGAAATTATCAAGTTAAACCACTTCACTGGACTTCAAGGTGTTCTGGCCACCCAAGGCTGCTCTCTGCCAGACTCCTCCTATTCCCTCCCTTCTTCCAGAAGCTTCCATACCACTGGAGCATGGGGAAAYCACAGTCTTGGTCTGAGGAAGCCACCCATGAGTATCTTGTGTCTGTCATGGCCAAGGCCATATTCTAACAGGATGCTGGGAAAATCTCCATTTCATGAGAATCTGGGAAAGACAGCTGGGGCCAAACTTGCACAAATACCATGTATTCATAAGTCTACTCACATATTGCTCATTAAAAGAAAAATTGATCTGAAAAAACTACTAAAAAGRCCAAATTTTTTTTTAAAACAATTTCTTCTTACCTATACTGCGAAAATGCCATCGATAAAAAATCCTCTCTGGTAGCAGCTGCAYTATTTTCTGCAGGAAACAAAACTAGTCAAATTTGCTGTAATAAAACTGGTTCATCAGGGGATACAGAGAAACAGATGCACAACATACAAATGAGATGGGAATACATACACAGTTTCTTTTTGAACTACTGGCAGCATGGAGCAGGGCTCTGCCACGGGTGTGGCAGCAGCACAGCTCACCTACTGCTGCCTCACAAAGGTCTGGCAGTACACAGGGCTTCACACAGGTTCTACACAAAAAATGTCTCCAACTTGCAACTTTTCAGCCATTGAAATAATTAGGAAGATATAMTTAAACAGGAAACTAGTTTTGAACACTTCCGTTTGGAAATCAAATGAAATTAAACAGTGTTATAAGTGACCGACAGTCAGAGCTCCTTGCAATTATCAAACAAAATGACTGGCACGAGTTTCTGCACAACAAAGCACCTCTGAGTTCTCAGTAATACCACATGCAAGATGCAAATGYATGATAGGTCACCTAAGCAGCAGTGACACATTTGAGGGTGTTCTGCACACAGAAGCTCACAGGAAAAAACAAAGCATCACAGCCCAGAAAGCAGCTGGCACTGTGGGCCACCCCGGGGAGCCAGGTGACAGAGTCACAACCACTGCCAAAGCATGTGCTTGAGACATGGAGCAGGACAGACCTCTTGCTTTTGACAATAAAGGGCTTCAGAAATTATATTCAACACTCAGAACAGTCTTGTTGGACATGGAACATTCTTTTCTCCATGGCAGAGGATGGTAGTCATAACAAGTTGTGGACACAGGGAGCTAGACCTCAGGTCACAGACAGGCTGGTCCTCCACACCTTCACCATAGCATGTGCTCCCCACACAGTGAATAGCATTTCTGAAAGGTTAACCAGAACAAAAATGCAAACCAGGCAGGTCCTTTCCACGTTCCTTGTACTTTGTTTCAGTGTCACTCCCCCAGCTCCCTCCCCAGCACACTGTGGCAGCAGGACCCCAGGAGAGAGGGTCCAGAGGTCAAGCTCCCTGTCCGTGGGCAGCAGGAATGCTTGGGATGAAGGATCTGACTGGCTAAAAATAAGGCCATGACTCACACTGGGGCTTTACCTGTTAGTTAAGCACCAGGCTTCTGCCAATCAGATTGCAGGATCCATGGACAAAGAGTTATCGTTATCCATCTAAACATTAAAACACTGGCAGCCCACCACTCCTCCGGACTATATCTGCCATTAATCATTACTTAACTTGGCACGGGGCAGAAAGGAGTCCTAAGCTAACCCAGGAGCACTTCTAACCCAACCTGACCCAGGAGCTCTGCGTGGGAGCTGGGTCTGTGCCCAGGCTCACCACAAGCCGTGTGCCCGAGGTGTGCAAGGAAAAGCTCCAGGAAACAAAACCCTACGGCAAACCAGCAACAAAAACTGGGCTGGGTTCAGGTGTCACACTGCAGGAAGGAAGCTTCACACATTGGCACATTTATCAGACAAAAGCACAAGTATTTTGTTTCCATTGTTTTAGTCTGTTACACAGTTTCATCTAAATTTGAACACGAAGTTCCCTTCCAGAAAGTGAGCTGTGACAAGGTGCAAGCTGCATAGGCTGGAAAAGTGCAAAGCTCCAGAATAAAGACCCATTTGAAAAAGAATTTGGTAACAATTTTCAAATCCAAGTCTCAGAGAATTTTAGGTTGCATGCAGAGAAAAGCAGAAAAACAAATGCTGCTGCAMAGTTCAACAATGAGCAGGAAAAACAAGCCTAAACTCTAAACTGCACAAAACTGGGGGGGTCAGGGCAGAAAACAACAAGCTTACCATTCTTCTGTCTTTACAAAACACAGAATCCAACACCCTTGTCAGGTGACTGAACCAAAAAAAATCCAAGGGTTCAAACCATCAGTAAGGGGACAGAAGTTRCTATCTGAGAAAAGCTCCCATATCCCAAAGTCTTTTCACACAGCAAATAAAAATGTGGGCACTTAAGTCCCCTCCCTCGTGTTCTCCTTTTCAGCATCTCAAAACCAGGAAAATGGTAAGCATATGTATTTTGAAAAAATGCAAGGATGTGACTGATCACCTGCATGGTCCTGCCCCACAGCAAGGCATTCTCAAAAAGCAACCTTGTCCCCCTCCTGCACTGCAGACAGCACAGCTCTGCAGCAGAGCAGGGCCACCCTAAATGATACAAATGCAGAGCCCACATCTGCTCCTGCAATGCAACAAGAAGTCACCCAGGTGCAAAGTCTACATCATTAAATATAAACTCTGAAGGTCKCAAGCTAAGTCCCAGTCCCACCAGCACAGCTTCCAGCGGGTGATTTTTACCCTTCAGTCCCAGACTGAGGTTGTGTTTCAGTGTGACACGAGACTGCACAACTTGTGAACCAGTTCCAGTTATTCCCTTTGCAACTTCACATTTRCAGCAACATTTTGTACATCCTCCCCACCCCTGGTGCTCTAAAGAACATGCACTGCTATTGCTATYTAACAAATGAGAGTTTCTTCCCCTCCAGCCCAGGCTCAGCCACACCGCTGTGAATCCGAGCTGGCTATTGACATCTTGTTCCTGCTTTCACACTACACTAATAAGAAATATTTTAAGAAACCCCACAGTGCAAAATAATATTGCTTTTTCAGAAAACACATAGATCTATTTAATGCTTAGTGCTTTGCTGCATCTATATGGTAATCCATTATAACACACTTGAAATAGAAATTAGGTATTACTACTGATCAACACATCAGGGTATCTGTCAGTTCTTTTAACTGATTATCCATAGTTCTTTTTCGTTTGGACTTCCTGCATGACTAGGAATAATGTTAAGTTTAAATCTTAGTTTACACAGGATGCTGCTTTTTGAAAGCTGTGTCTRTCTCTTTTATTGAAGCAAAACAAAAACCACCGAGGCTCATATTTCGACAGACTCCCTCTGACTTCACCAAAACTGCTATTTCTTTTTCAAAGCCTTTTGTTTTTGCCCCCCTGGTTGAATCCTGCCGTGACTGGCAGCTCTGTGCCATCACCTGCTGCAGGACACAGGGCAGGCTGAGGCTGGCCCAAGCCTCACCTGGGATCCCAGAGGATGTTTCCCAGCCCCACGACCACGGGGGGACAATGAGCACTGCTGTTCTGCTGCTCTGGKCATGCCAGGATGGTCTCAGATCAATGACAGCCACCTCCAAGGTGCCCTCGCTGGGCAAATCCACTCCTGGAGGCAGAAAGAGCAGCAGTGCCTGCATCACATCCCCTCTGGGGGAATGGATTCACAATTTCCAGGAGTCAGTGGCAGGTGGATCTACCTCWAGCCAAGTCAAGGCATAAGAGCTCTCCCAAGCCTCTGTGCTCAAGGGCTGCTGGTGGTTTRAGGGTGTTCAACTACCAAAGCCTGCATCAATTTAGGGATTTTCCATCTCCTATTCGCAGACTCAGACAAGCCAAGAGGCCAAWGGAGTCAGTGTGCCTGCAGCAGCTCAAGCTCAATGAAGGGATARTCCATTTATTGCATTAATAAATTATTTACAGTTATTTGTTGAGGGAAAATGTCTGCCCAAAGCACACAGGGCACTTATCACTGCCCCAGGCATAACAACAAACAGTAAGATCTCTGAAGTAAAACATGTAAAACATACAGCTAGAATTTACCACAGAATGCTGTAAGAACAGCAGCAATGTTATTGGAATTATGGCAGAACAAACTGTAAATGGTTCCAAAAGTAACTTTCTARGTGTAGAAAAGTAGAGCAACAAGCACTTTTACTGTTATAAACAAAAAAGCCCCTTTGTTACTCTACTGAGCTTGACACTCAGCATTCACATCTGCACCAGGCTCAAAAAACCACAAACTCCACCCAAACGTGGACTCAGGGAAGCTTTTTCTACATCTGAAAAATTCTGAGCTTAAGACATTTCATCCAGTGAACTTGRTAGATCAGTGGAATGAATTTTATGACACCACCAGCACAACAGATGTGGCTGATCTTAACTAAAGAAAAATTATAGAGAATGGGAAGAAATTTATCTATGTATCACAAAACCACGAATCTGCTTTTACTTCATTAGAGATTAAAAAACCACAGTGTCAGAGGAATCAGTACCTGATGCTGCAAGAAAGAAAAAACACTTTATTATTAAAAAAAATCCCCAAACTTTCACAAACAGATACATATATATATATATAACCAATATATAACCAACAATACTGTTATTGGTGCCAGAAAATGGACATAAATACAGCACACCTCCTGGCAGGTCTGTGACACACAGGGCTCAGTGCTGCCCTCAAATCTGAGGTTTTGAGCTGCTCTCTCAAAAGGGAGCAGGGACACAAGGAACAACAGCAACCTGTCCTACAAATGCACTGCAAACAGAGAGAGAGCCATGCCTCAGCAGAAAAAAATTGTGTGTCACATAATTTTGGGCTTTTAGCTGAAACAGGGAAAAATAACAGTACTGCTGCCATATCACTTCACAAATACCTCTTTGGGAAAAGACAAGGCCAAAGCACTTTATGGAGTTAGAGCCAAGCATTTTGCAGTATTAATTGTAACAGTTAACCCTTGGCATTCCTCCCTGCTGGTTAACATGTCTMCTTTGAGTAACATGTTGCTTGAAGTTGCTGCTGTGTGGCCAAGCTGTGCAGCTTATGTGTAAAATTAGAACTTCCATAAATTACTACCAAGCCAAGTCAGTTTCCAGAGGATTTGTGGGAAAAGCTTTGCTGCCCAATACACACACTAGGTGTCACTCCACAACAGCAGCACAATCCCACTAAACCTCCCGGAAAGGCAAAGGCAGCAATTCCCTCATAAATATTTTTATTGATTTTTAAGCTGTTGACCCTCAGCATGGGGATTCAGGATTTGTTAATCCTAAGTAACTACCCATTTAGCTAATTAGCAGAAAATGTAGCATCCCCCTGGTTCCTGCAGACATCACACTAAATATGGAAAGCTTAACAATCAATTAGTTCTGTTTCCTATGGCTTAGAGTATGAATGTTTCATCACTTGGCATTTCTGACTCCCTGTCCTGTGCTGAGGCTCTCAGGCTGTTCTCACCCAGGGTTAGCTACCCATGGACTGCACACTCAATCCAGCAGATCCCCACCATGAAGGGAATCACTCTGAATCCCACAGAAACACTGGAAGGATCTCCTCTCCCCCAGGGTGACCAGGCTGTCACACAGCTCTCCTCCACTGGGACCCCAAGCAGCCCCTGCTTCAGACACAACCATCCACTTTTTCTCCTTCAGACAGCAAGTTTTCCCACTGCTTTTAAGGAGTATTAAGGGGTGGTGATTGGCCACACCTTTCCAAGCCCTGGGAATGCCCAGTTATTCCCTCCACCCAGATGAGCAAGCATTGGCTATTTCCTACTCAATGTCATTCCTTATTCAAGGCCCCAGCGTATTAACGAGCTTCCATTAACCTGCACAGCCTTGCTCAGCTACACAGCAACACCTTCTCTGCTGGGCTGGGCTCTGAGGAAGAGGAGGAGGAGGAAGAGTTTCTCCTGCCCCAAACAGCCCTGGCAAATGGATGAGCTCGTGTTCTTTGCCACTGCCCCAGGCACAACCCCAGAGCAGACCCGTGGTAATGTCACAAGGAGCAGAAAGCACAGCTCGGATCTCAGGGTGAAAATCTGTTCTTACAGAGGGGGAAATGAGGGAGAAGAGGAAAAGGGAGACAGCAAAGTGAGAATTCAAAGCCACAAAAGCCCAGGATTCCATGTCATCATTCTCACGGCCACTTTTCCCACAACAGGCACATTAGGCTAAACAGCATCATTCTTCTTGTCGCTATAAATTCCATTTCAACCACAAACTACTCATTAATGCAAAACCATGAAGCCACATACTTCTGAGGGTCTGGGGGCTGTTTCAGAGGGAGTGAGAGGAGTTGAGAACAATTAACCTTTAGTTTCAATTTTTAGAYTCCCACTGAAAGCTTGAAGGGCTTTTTTCCTACCAAACAAACCCCAAAACATAAACAAAAATGACATTTCTATGATGCAATACTCAGGTAAAAAGTTAGTAGTTGGAGTAACAGAGAAAGAAATAAAGAAAAGAGAAAGAAATAAAGAAGAAAAGTCGGAAAGAATAAAGAAAAGGGGAAAGAAATAAGAATATTGGGAAAGAAATAAAGAGAAAGAAACCAGTAGATGATGTGTGTTTAACCTTAAGAGAGAAATCTGGCCAGTTATTTGCTTAATTAACTGCCAGAGCTTTTTGACTAGAGACAGGCAGAGCTTAAGCTGAGAATTTCAGTGTGAATTATAAGAATATTTTTATGTGTCAGGCTTTCATCTGGTCCAGTGATATTTTCCCACATCCAAATACATTTAGGTATAACTCCAGTCAAAGAGGTACCTTGGAAAATGATCTATCCCAGACTATTCTCACTTAAATTAAAGCAATCCTAATTTGATTATGCAAAAGTTAACGAGGTAACATTTCTTCCCCAGACACTGCCAATGCTCTGATGGCCAGTGCTGTGCAGGAGGGAAGGATATGGAAATGAAAGATGTTATACTGAACAAAAAAACCCAAATTAGCAAATCAGTATTTCACACACTCAGATCAAACCGATGTGCAGTAGCTGACAACTCCTGTCCTTTTATTTCCCTCGAGCTGCAAGACCCAACACTGCAATCACAAGAGATGCCTCCAAGTGAGGGGAGCAGAGCCCAGCCTCCTGCTGGGACACATGCAAAATAAACACAGAGGAGGGGGAAAGTGCTGCTCCTCTGAACTGGCCCTCCATGAAACACAGAAGCAAACTCTTGTTTAATTAAAACAGAAAAGAAACAGCAGAAAGCAGACTTTCTGAAAACCTTAGCATAACAGAACTAAATACTGATTGCAGTAGTGCTCCCAAATTCCACCTGGCTTGTTTTCAGAGCATCAGCCCCCAGATCCTCAGGACAGAGGTGTTCTTGCTGGATTTCCAGGGAATTTTGATAACATCTCTTAATCCAGGTGACTGACACCTGGTTTCACCCCTCACTGCAAAGCTCTAAGCAAGCACAGAATGACAGTGAGATTTAAAACACAAATTAGTTTTCATGGTATGGAAAACTTACTTCAAAAAGAAAGAGGATGGAGTCCAGCTCCTCCCTTTGTGATTTATTCCCTGCAAGAAGACACAAAACAACGTTGCTTGCCAGAAACATACAATAAAAGACAGCAGAATGAGGCTGTTGCTGTTCAGCTAAAGTCAAAGATGCCACTCAATTTATTTCTCATCTTAAGTAAAGATCCCAAGTGTGAGCTGTGTCCAGGCTGCAGAGCCTCTCTCTGCTCTGGCCATGTCTCAGCTGAGCAGAGGGAGCTGCAGGAGCCTGGAGCCAGCTGAGAGGATGGGTATGTAAATGCTGAAACGAACCCAGAAATGTGATCAGCTGCTGCTCTCATTTCAGAGAGTGATTTTCCATGCTCATCTCTCCTGCTACCATAAAATTAAAGTAATTAACACTCACACTGTACTGCAGGAAACTATTAGTGTAAATACAGAAAACTGAGGACTAGACAACCATTGGACAGGCTTTAATGGAATGCCCTGGAGCACAGTTATGGAACACTGACCAACAGCTGCTGGAGAAACTCTAAAACTCACCTTTTTGTTTCAAGCTGTTTTCCAGTGTTATGAAGTTTTCATAGAATATAAAATAAATTTGAGAATAATTGTTGTCAAAAAACTGCTTCAGGTCACTTCCATCCACAATATCTGAAAAAGAGGAACAGAGCAATTACACAAGAGCAGAAAGACAAGAATTTCAGGCATTCTGCAAATTTAGCACAAGAGAATGAAACAAATGCAATACAAAATATTTTAGTGAGTTCACTGAGTATTCTGTGCTAAACTGTTGGGCCATCCTTGCAAAGAATTTCACTGAATTTATGAAAGTCTGCAGTGGGGCTTTGGTTCATTTGCTTTCCACTAAAAAATAAATTAAGGAAAAAAGAAAAAGAAAAAGAAAAAAGAAAAAAGGAAAAAGGAAAAAGGAAAAAGGAAAAAGGAAAAAGGAAAAAGGAAAAAGGAAGAAAAAGAAAAAGAAAAACAAAGAAAAATAAAAAGAAAAAAGAAAAAAAGGAATAAAGAAAAAGAAAAAAGAAAAAAAGAAAAAATAAATAAAGAAAAAAAAAGATGGGTTGAGTCTTAGCTATGTAACCAAATGGCCTCTGCAGTATCAAAGCAAGCAGGTACTGCTGGAGAAAAACACCAGCAAAGATTTTTGGATGCAATTTCAGCTCTTGGTTTTATGGCAAGCAGATCAAACCAGAAAACAGCATATTCTCAATTCATTTCTTAGAATAATGGCAACTCGAGCATGTAGCACTTTCCTAAGTGTTAACTTGGGTCTGAAATTTGAAAGAAGTTTATTTTCTACAAAGAAAAAAGTCCACTGTTTTCTAAGCCTGACACTTGCTAAACACACATGAATTTCCTCCCTTTAGTCTTTACTGCAATTGATTTGGTCAAGGAAAGTTAGGTCATTTCCCCCAAAAGAGGATGAAGGGCCAAAATTAATATCAATATTAATATCCTCATTGAAGTCTCACCTTGCAAGAAACCCATTTGTTACCCAAATTAAAGCTGATTCCAGCAAGAAGGCTCAATAATATCCCACAACTATGGAAGAAAGAATAACTTTAGTCCTGGACAACCTGATTTTTATTTAAATTAGTACCTTTCCAGCAGTAAGGCTCTGCTTGGCTGCTTGTACTATGGAAACAATTAGAGCAGGGAAACTCTTTAACGTGATATTTGTTTCCTGCAAACTACTGGTCTGAATTTGCAAGCTAAGTGCAATTATTCCTCTCCATGAATGCATCCTGTTAAACACAACTCCAGGGGAAAACAAGGCTTTCATTTACAGGGATTTCATATGAGGGAATGAGGTCATTAAAATCTAAACAAAAAGGAAACTTTCCCTCTAAATTGCGACAGGAAGAGAAAGGAACTGCCTCACCAAGAAAGCAAATCCTCCTTTTTTTCTAAATGTGGCATCTCGGTGGTGACTCAGGGGTGAGTGTGATTTGAGCTGCATCCCTACAGCCACAGCCCTTTCTCACAGATGTGTTTAACCTGCAGCAGGGCTCATTCCTGCTTCTTACATGGAAAACATGGGGGAAAGTTTCCTGTGCCATTTATCACTTGAGATACTAACAAGATAAAACCCTGACTTTGGGGAAATGCACTGCCTGAAGGGGTATTTAGAGGCACCCGAGGAAATGAGGCAGCAAGCTTGGAGCTGAACTGCAGGAATTTGGGTTTATTTTCACATTTACTCCCAGACAGCTCCCAGGTTACTACAGCTGCACAAGGCACCCAGCACTCACCCCTCAGGCAAGCACCAGCAGCCATCCCAAACCCAAATAATTTCCCCCTTTCCCACACAGGACAAGCTCACAAGTCTAGCTAACACCTGACAGGAGCTGCTGCAGCAACACTCAGGAAACACTGAGACACTCACCAGGGTCACACCCTATTTCTTCTCTATAAATAGGACATGTTGGCTCACTGATAACTGTCAGTCACACTGACTCGCCTTACTATTAAATTTAAAATTTAGGGTAACACTCAGGTACCACTTAGTAAGAGCCTGAGTCTATTGCCAAACTCTCATTGCTCTTCCTCATACTAAAAAAAAAAAAAAAAACAGGGGACACTAAGCCTGTCCTTAGCACATGGACTTGCCTTTCATTTTCCTCTTAACTGCTAAATGTTATCACAGGCACCTGTTAGAAGTCATCCCTTAATTCCATGAACTTCCAAAGTCACTTCATGCTATTTTCTCAAAGCTCTCTTAATCCTCAAGTACTTGAAAAATTAAAGGAGATGAAGAGAATTTTGCAGCCACACCCTGGTTAATGATAAACTTTTATGACCAGCCTCACCCCAGAAATAATGCACAATTCTCACTTATCTTCAAAAAAAGTATGTCAGCATGAAACAGCCCGTTACCAAAACGTCCCTCCAACGGGAACAACTTCCCAAACGATGTTAACACCTCCAATTTCACACCAGCTCTACAGAACAATCCCAGCCCTGAATTCAGCAGGAAGCCTGCACACATCCCCTTTTGACTGTCAGTAAATGAAAGTTTCTACCCAGCCAGCATTGGTCCTGCAGCTGTGCAGAAAACTACAAGGGGCCAAGCAGTGCCAGAACCACAACCCCACTACTCTCCTTTGTTATCCCACCTCTGATCAAGGCACTTCCATGGAAAGCATGGGCTTTCCTAACAGGTATGTTTTAAAGGCAACAATTGGTAACCTTACAAATTTCACATTTAGTCTTAACTCTGCGTGTCTCCCACGTGTTTGCTCAACAGAGAAAAGGCTGAAAGCACCAGACAAAGCAGCAGCCCACATCTGTTAGCAGCAGCACTTCTGACTCCTGTGCCCAAGGAGAAAACACTATTGAAAGAGAAGTTTCAAAATAAAAATTATATTTTTACCCAAGAAGAGCCACAGAAAAACTTCTTAAGGCACAGTGATCCGGTTCTGTCCTACCAAAGTCCCACAGAAACCACTCCAGGAAAGAGCAGAAGCTTCATTTATGGCCAGGCAGTGGGGAAGAGCCAAATCTGTACATCCCCACCATTCTTTGTCAGGCCATTGCTTTTTAAGTCTATATTAAAAAAAAGGCCACACTACTGGCACTTCCACAAACTGTATTTAGAACTTTACTAACTTAACAGAAGTTCTGGCCATGAGAACATCTCCATAGCAATACAGAAATAAGGGAAATGCTCTGGTCATTTCTCAAACACAACTGAATACCCAATTTTAAGCCCTGTTGTTGATCTGGGTAGTGTTTTGTCCTGCCATATGGACAGAGCACCCCACAGAGCTGGAACTCGGATCCTAAAGGCCACTGGAGGCTTGAGAAATGTCATAACCAACACCAGCTTGAGTGGAATCTTTTCTTTCACTCTGGGCACAGGACAAACTTACAGAGGTGCCACTAAGGGACCTGAAGCAATCCAAAGCTCACATGAGCCCTTATTTATGGAAACACACATTCCTTTTGCTCATCCCTCCCCTATGATCATCTTCCCCCTGATCTGTATCCTCCTGTTCCAGTGAGATCACAGAAGAGTAACTGACATTTTGTTTACAATTAAATTCCCGTGATTTAAACTAACAAAGGAAGAGGAGTTGGCATCTCCCAAGGAAACAGGAGAGCAGGAACAGCTATTTGGGAGACGTGTGGCACTGCTGCCTGAGGGAAGCAGTTGCAGAGACAGACACACATTCGTACCACCCCTGGCCAGGGCAAGGAGAGACACATCTTGGGAGAAGGGAGAAAAAAAAGAAATCCAACTACTTTTGAGCCTTTATATCAAAAGATTTACATGCTGGAGGTTTTTTTTTAACAACTCCCACGCGTGGAGTTTTTTTCTGTGCTGAACAGAAGACACCCAGGCGAGGGTATCTATCAAGAGAGCATCTTCCAGAAGCCACTCCCGTGCTACCTCGAATGTTTACACCGGAATTCCAAGAGCAGACGCGTCAGGAGCATACCCAGAGCTGCTTGGACTGTGCCTGCACTGACCAGCCAGCCAGCTGGACACACCACAGCCCCACAACAGCCTTCACCTGAAACCAGCGCCCACAAACACCTTTAATTGAGAAGTCCAGGCCAAATCTACGCGCTGCTCTGTCCCCCAGCGGCTGCTCCCAGTCAGCTCCTTAAGGAGCTCCCAAGGAACATGGGCGGCACATCGGCGATGATCGCCCGCACCTGGAACAAACCGGCATCACCTGGAAACCAGCGGGGTACAGCACTAACCGGGCACAGCCGCTTCCCCTCAGGACACCCTGCTCCTGCCAACAGAGGCCACACAAACCCTCCCGAACCGCGGCTCGCAGCTGAAACTCATCGGCCGCT
>NDFG01000301.1:1842-29549 GCA_002167245.1 Sporophila hypoxantha
CCAGGTGCCCATTTCTCAATCCCTGGTGACCCAAACCCCTCCAGGGTGCTGTGCACAGTCTGCTTTGTGGTTTATGAGCCCAGGGCTGCTGGCAGATCCCCTGGGAGCCTGGCCCATGGGGGGATCTGGCCTGGAACAGCCGCTGTGTGTCGCAGGTGTTGCCGTGCCGGGSTGCCTGGATCACCTTTCTGGCCACAGCTCCTGGTGCTGTGTTTCCCTTTGGAGATTTACATGGACATGGAGGGGGTGTGGAAAGGGGTGGAAGAAAGAGGAGYTTGGCAAGGGGATGGGATGCAGATGTTCCAGCTGTGAGCCCACGTCGGCGTGGAGCCCAGCAGCTCTTTGTGGCTGCCTCCCTGAACGGTCCCCGTGCAGAAATCTCCTCCCTCACCCATTAACTTCCAGCTAAACTCATTAAGAACTCAGAATTCCAGGCCTGGTTATCTGGGTGTTGCCAGGGATGTGCAGCAGTGGCCCCTTGGTGGGTCAGAATTCATCCTGGCCATGTCCCCTGGKATYTTACCCTAATTATTATCATTATKCATTTATTATCATTATTATTATTCATTTTCCAAGCTGATTTATAGATAGGTAATGAGGATCAGGGAAAGGAGAGGGAATGGCCTCGTTAATGCTCTGGARGGATGATGATCCCTGCTCCTGGCTGGGGGGACCTTTGCCAGCAGAGAGCAGAAAATTTGRATTTCTGGGACTGAAACATTCCCTGTTCCCTCTCTTTTTTTAGGACACACAGATAATTGTGTGTCCTGCCRTCTGTGTGGGTATTTTGGTAGGTGACCAGAGGCTGCTGGGGTGGTTTTGAGCCGTGTCCTGGCTCAAAGGACACCCCAAAGCCACCCCTGGGCTGGGGCCACCGCCCGCCCTGGGCTTTGGGGCTGGACCCGTCGTGTTCCAGCACAGTTTCCACCTGAGGCCATAAATCAGCRCGGGGCTGGAGCAAAGCTCAGCTTGGATTCCCTGGCAGCTTTGCTGTTTGCACTGAACCTTGCAGGGCTCTGGACGTGAGCTGGAGATTTATGGGTGTTTGCAGAGCCCACGGTTCCAGGTCACAGCTTGGACCGAGGCATTTCCAGGGAATCATTGCTTCCCTCCGCGTCTTTGGTGGCCCCGTCTGGAGTGAGGAAAATGCTTCCAGGGCTTATCTCCCCGCCAGCTCTGCTCGGGAGGGGTGAGAGGCTGGGTGAAACCAGCCCAGAATGCTGATAGAAACRTTGCCCAGCAAAAATGGCATCGGTGCTTGCTTGGGGCTCCGTGTCGGAGCCTTGTTCAACAATCCTGGGCAGATCGTGAGGGGAAAATGAAATTGGGGTGGAATCCAGGGTTTGTTTTCCTTTTCTGATCCCAAACCRTGCAAAGAGGAGTCGTAGAAACCCCAGCTCTGCATCCCTGACATCCAAATAACTCCTTGAGCACAGGTGAGCCGTGCCGAAGCGCGCTCCGTGGACCCAAGGTGTCAGGCTTCCCCACACCGTGTGAGTCAACGCGCAGGTCACGTCTCGATCATGCTCCTGGCACACTCTGATTCCGGATGTGGGTGCCCACAGAATCTGATGTATGCTCATCGGGGCCCACCAATATCCCCTGTGGATCAGATGCCAATCACACATTGATCATTCCCCGCCACTCATCTGATCATTCCCAGAGAGCCTTCTCAAGTTGAGAACTATGTCTTCAGGCTGCATCCACGCTTGACGATTGACTGCTGCACTCTCATGAGTTATCTGGCGAAAACACTACAAATGAGCGCCATGGGACATATCAATCTGAATATCCAGTTATCCGTGAGGCTTTTGTCTGATCATTCCACATTGATTATTCCCTCACTCTGATCATTTCCCTCATTGATCATACCCACACTGATCATTCTCACATCAAACCATCCCCCACAATTGATCATCCCCACATTGATCATTCCCTCATTGATCATTCCCACACTGATCAATCCAACGTTGAATCATGGCCCCACTCTGATCATCTCCACATTGCAATCAGTTTCCACATTGATCATTCCACCGATCATGCCCTCACTGACATATCCCACGCTTGATCACTCCCACATGATCATTCCCATCCTGATAAATGCCCCCAATTGATCAATCCCCACATTGATCATTCCACATCAATCATCCCCACACTGATCATTCCACACTGATCATTCCACATGCATTCCCACATTGATCATCCTCATTGATCATCCCCACATGCGATACATATCCCACTCTGATCATTCCTGACTGATCACTCCCACCTCTGACAAACCCCACTGCTCATTCCCACCGATCATCCCCACATTTGATCATTCCCACTCTGATAATTTCCACTCTGAATCATCCCCACATTGATCATCCCCACTCTGATCATTCCCACCCTGATCATTCCCACATTGATCATTTCCACATCGATCATTCCCCACATTGATGAATCATCCCCACTTCTGATCATTCCCACTCTGATCAATTCCCACACTGATCATTCCCACACTGACCATTCCCACTCTGATAATTCCCGTGTCAATCCTCCCCTTTGATTCCACAAATCCCTTCCCATTTGTCCCTTTTTTTGCTGAACTGTCCCTGAAGAGTTTTTCAGGCTCTCACTTCCCATTTTTGAAGCTAAAGGCTGATTTTGACATAATTTTTTTAATTATTTATTTAATATTATTTTTAGGGCTGGATGAGGCAGCGGGGTTATCCCCCAAAATTCCCTCCTCAGGAGAAGTTTCTGGAATGCCCTGCTGGGCACAGCTGCCCCTGAGCCACCTGCCCTGCTGTCCCTGCCACGCCAAGACACTCCCTACGTGCACAGGCACACCGTTTCCACAAACATCCACTCTGGAATGGAACTGGAGCCATAAACAAATTCGGAAAGTAAAAAAATAATGAAATGCCATCATAAAAAAAAAAAAAAAAAGATCGTGGAAAAGCAATTATTTATTTATACCTTGGGAACTAGGAATAATACACCTGTTTCGTGGGATGGCTGGCACAAAGCTGGCATTGCAGAGTGGTACTAATAATTTTTTTACGACACTTTATAGGCTCTTTCCTGCAATTAATGCTAAATAAAATCAACATTTTTCTCCAACGGGTGTTTCTGGCTCTCATTAACTCCCTTCTTGCCATTCAGCATCTCTTTCCCTCTGAATATCTTTCTTTTTGTGCTTCTCTTTTTACATTTTTCTTTGCTCTTCTCCTCTCGTGAGCTCTTGCTGGCAAGAGCAGGGGCCTGGTTTTAATTGAATTTAAATGGGATTTAGGTGCAGGATTTTTTTCTTCTCCGGGTGTGAAGAGAGGGCTCCTACCCGAAGGGTGCAAGGATGAATCCAGAGCCACGATGCAGGGCAGCGCACGCAGCTGGAAGGTGCACAAAGCAGCTTGACCACGAAAATAAACCCATGGAAAACCTGATGGATGCCTGGAAGAGGAAAGCTGGAAATTAGACCATCTCCCAGGTGAATAAAAATCTTCTCCAGGGTCCCTATTGGAATTTCTCATTTTTATATTAAAAATATGAGGAAATGCCCCCAGTTTGGTTGATACTCCTCTTTACTTCATTGATCAGGGCCCATAACTCTCCTATTTCTCACCCCAAAAAGAAAAGGAGAGTTTTTGCTTTATTAACTCCTTCTTTTTGTTTTTAAATTGCACATTTTCTGTCTTTAGCTTCCATTCTCTTAAAGAAAGAGAAAAAACCCAACCCTCCTGATTTTTCACGAGAAAAGATATTTTGGATTACAAACTCTTAAAACCTCCTCTCCCAAAATGCAGGGTTTATTTCTAATAGCACTTTAATTTATAATACTATTTAATATATTTAGATTTATTTAATTTTATTAATTTAATATATATATCTAATATAATATCATCAATTATAAATAAGATAAATATATAATATTTATTATAATTATATAATATATAAGTAAATATATAATAAAGTATTTATAGTTATAAATAAAGTAAAATATATTAATAATATTTTATATTTTTATAGAAATGCAAATATATTATTTATTATATTTAATCTGTCATATATAATAGATTTAATATATCTATATTATATTCAAGTAAGGTAAATGAACTTTATCTACTATTTTAAAGTGAGTTAAAGAGCATTAAAAGGGCAGGAATTTCCCTGTGCCAGTGAGCTCCAGGAGAGGAGCAGGATGAGCACCCAGGCCTGAACCCAGCCCCTCCAGGGAATTTTGGGATGGAATGGGGAACCTTTTCCCAGCCCTTTCCCGAGTTCCATCCAGAGGATTTTCCATCTTTAATCAGGAACAGTTGCCTCAGAGGGCGGGAGGGCTCTGTCTGCCTCCCCATCCCCGCGGGGGAAAACGGGGCCCGGATGTGCCCAGCTGAGGGATGAAACCTGGGGGGATTTCCTGGGACAGAGCTGTGCCTCGCTCATTCCTCATGGAAACTTCAGCCTGTGCCATTTTCACCTCTGGAACAAGTGAGACCTCCTGGTGATGCCATGGGAGGCAGCAGCCGGGCTGGGATGTTCTTGGGAGCCGTAGGAGCGTGGATTGTGTAACCCTTGGCAAAGGTGTGTGTATCTCTCAATCTGTTGTATCCTGCTCCAGGTTTAGGTCCAGATCAGCAGCGGTTTAGTCACCCAAGCTCTGGTAATTCCTTTGGAATGTCGATGTTTAATTACATTTGTCCTCAGATGAGTCCGTCCTTTTTAATTTATCGCTGGCAAAGGCTGAGCACAAAGATTTGGAGTGGCTCTGGGGCAGCTGCCAGCTCCTGGGGGTGCTCAGACCTTACTCTCCAAACCAATTTATAAATTCTGAACTTGGTGATCTTTCTCCAGTCTAACCCAGCCTGAGGTCCATAAAAATGGCACTGTCACCAAGTGCTTCAAACAGGAGGAACAGAGCCCTGTTGAGGATAGAAGGGAATGAAGAAATTCCCTTCTGATAGGCTTGAGATGGGACAGTGACTCAGAAAAGCTGGGAAGCCCAGGTTCTCTGTCCAGGTGAGATGTCCCACTGATTTGAGGGTATCACACACTTGGAGTCCCCTCATCCCAAGGGATGATGCTGGATTCTCTTCAGGAGATCCCATCCAGGGCTCTTGGTCCACTGTGAATCGCGGAATTGTCAAGGTTGGAAAAGACCTCCAAGATCACCAAGTCCAACCATTAAATGCTTTCCAACGTAAAAACATTTTTAGCAACTTCACTTAAACCACTCCTCTCTGATGCAAATAAGTTAAAACCTGACCATGACAAGAACAGCCAAATAAAACCTGGTTTTACTGGTTTATACTACTGGTTGGAGGGGCAGTTTTATGGCCAGCCTGTTCAGTGGTGAGTGCTGAGGGGCACCATGGCAGCTCTCTGGGATGAATTTTTGGGAGCTGAGGATGACAAAGCCTCAGGGATAACTGGATTTCAGATTGATATTCCCATGCCTCACTTGTAGGTGTTTCTCCAGATGAACTCATGGAGTGCAGCATCGTCAGCATCAACCTGAGACAATTCTTGAGGCTCCGGGGCATCACCCAGGGATTTGTCCCAGCCTCAAGTCCCCACACGCCTGATCCAGCGTGACTCGGGCGTTACTCACCGTGTTCATCCTCCTGGGGCTCGGAACCAGCTGTGCCAGCTCCCAAATCCATCTGAGCACCATGGGATGGACTTCCGTGGGCTCGCTTCCATGTGAGGTCATGGAGGTCCTTCCCAAGGGCTGGAATTTAGGGATGGCCACGCCCACCTTGCACAGGTTGGGCTTGCCAAGCTTGTTGGGCTGTGAACCCCTGGTAGCCGGAGCTGTTCCAGTCCATGAGGAGCCAAATCCATGGATGGAGACTCCTGGATCTACAAGGAGCAGTCCTGACAGCTGGCTGGGCTCTGCTGACACCCATCCCATCCCATCCGCATCCAATCCCATCCCATCCCTTCAACCACCACAGGCTTGGAGCTGTCTCTGCCATGAGTTCTCTCCATTCCTGTGGGGAAAGCCCCCTTTGCACAATTCCTTTGGCCAGGAATATTTTCTGTTCCATAAAAAGCTGGTYTCTCCAGAGTAAATTTTGCTTTTTCCATTCCAGCATAAATAGGAATGGATCCTTTTTTAGGTTCTTCTTCTTTAGGTTCTTATTTGGTGGAATGACAAAAGGAAAATTGTAAAGATGTGAAAGCATCTCGGAAAATTTGCACTTGTTAAAAAAAAAAAAATTAAAAATTCAATTTGGAAGGACTTTTCCAAGAGAATATGGGAAAACAGATTTTCTGCTTCACCTGGAAAGGAATTGCCTCTTTAATTGACAAGAGGCAGAAAGGAAACTCTTCTTGTTTAAACTCAGCCCAAACCTGCAGCTCATAAACTTCTTGTCAGTCCCGGGCTTGTGGTTCCATTTTGCTTTTCATCTTCAAATCTGGTTTTTATACCTTTTTTTTGTTGTTGTTGTTGTTCCCAGCTCCTTTTCTGTCTCACGTTGGTGATTGGATTTTCAAAGCTTGGGTCATCTTGCATCCAGAATCTGTGTCCTTGCACCAAAATATCTCGGAATTATTTGGATATTTCAGAGGCTGCAGCTTTCTCTGYAGGATCTGCTCCAGGTCACCCAGAATTTTGGGCTGATTCAAGCTGGAATTGCCCATTTCCAGGTCAGATATCCCAGAATATCCAGACAAAAAACCCACAGCCTTCAGAAGATGATGAGGACACTTCCACCTAAGAGGTGGGAAAAAAAATCCCGTGTTTCCTTTTAACCGATTTTTTGAACTCTGCCTTTCCAAAAAAAAAAAAAAATAAATGCAGGGACGAGGCAGAGCAGGATGTTTAAAACCCAACCTACGTCAGCCAGGAGCTTGCTCCTAAATCAGCCCATCCACCTGGAATTCCCGGGGGCAAGGAAGGAGCCTGTGGGAACAGGTTGGGACAGAGCGGAGCCATCCCGGACMGGAGCTGCCACCCAACCACAGAGCTGGAAAAACGCCTTGGGAGCCACTTGTGCAACGCCTCCCGTGGGATCCAGAGGGCTGGAAAGGCTCATTCCATGAAAATCCCCCTCCTCACCCCGGCAGGTTTGTTGTGCCAACCGACCCGTGAATTCCCGCTCCAAAACGGGATCGGCACCGGGAATTTTCCACTTTGTGACAGACTTTATAATAAATAATTTCAGAAATCATAAATAGCAGCAGGATTAGATCACTGGAGCCCAGGAACTYGTTTGAGTTTAAAGAATGGTGTGGAAAAGAGGATTTTTTTGGATGCTGCATCCTTTAACGCCCTGTCTGTGCTCCTCTTTTGCCATAACTCAATTATTGCTCACGAGGACATTTACTTGGTCCAAAAAAAAAGGAGAAAAACCCCCAATTATAATAAATCCACTTCAGTGTTTTCCATAAAGTTGGCCAATAACTCAGCAAAGAGCAGGGAAAAAAGGTAGATATTGAATACTTACTAAAACTTGGCGAGAAATGACCTTTTATTGTCAACTTCTTTTTTTTTTTCCATGCCCAACTTGGCTGCTAGGGCCAAACTCCGTGCCAAATTTCTCTTGTGTGTTCTTTTCCTATGTGTTAAAAACACTTCAARAAGCTGCCCCCCAAAGGGTTCTGGGGAGGTTTTTGCACGGACAAGGCTGGAGGAGCCGGGATTTGAGAGYGAAGATGAGGGAGTTTTATGGATATTGATGGAGATTTATGATTTGCTCTTTTTAAATGGCTTTCTTCCTTCCCCCTGCCCTGTCCCCCACCACGGCAAGGTCTCCAGAGGGGCTGTGCTGACAGATGCAGCTGGAGACAGCCATGAGATGTTAACATAAACTCCTTGGCAGCTTGGACAGGCACCAGGAATGGCCCCAGGAATGACTTTGTCTCCGCTTGGTGCCCATGGTGGCATCAGCTCTGTGTGGGCACAGCCCTGTCCCTGCTGCCTGGGGCACCCTAAAAGGGTGTATGAGCACATCCATGGCTTTTAATCTCAAAAAAAACCCCAAAAGCATCCAAAACCAAGTGATTTTGGGTGTAAAAATCACCGCCCAAAGCAGTTTCTGTCATTCTGGTGGCATCTGCCCTCAGCTCTGTGTGGGCACAGCCCTGTCCCCGCTGCCTGGGGCACCCTAAAAGGGTGTTTGAGCACATCCATGGCTTTTAATCTTAAAAAAAACCCAAAAACATCCAAAACCAAGYGATTTTGGGTGTAAAAATCACTGCCCAAAGCAGTTTCTGTCATTCTGGCTCATTGGTGTCACCCAGCCGTCGCTTTGGTGATGTCTGAGTTGTGATAAAATAAATCTGCTTCTCTCTTCATGCTTTAAAAGTGATTTCTCTTGGATTCCCTCATTAAAAGCATCACTTTGCAATGAATATAAAGACCAAGTCTCAAAAATTTTATTTTTTGCAATAATTTCATTTTAAAAAGGAGAAAATGCTGATTTAAAAGTTTTATCCAACTCTCCYGTTGTGCACTTTCAGTTTGCATTGCTCTGCATTTGCTCAGARATGTTTAATTTATCTATCCTTTTGTATACTTTATTTCATTTTCTGGTTTCTCTGAAGCCCCCCAGTGTTGTTTTTGGGGTGAGCTGCTGTGGTTGTACCAACGCTTCTGAAATATTGCAGGYACAAAGACAACAATTAAGTGAGGGCAAGTCTGGCCCAGCTTTTATTTCCTTTTTATTTCCTTTTTGCATTTTTCCCTATAAAAAAGGTAAAACTTTCAGACTCCCTGATGCTCCAACTGCTCATAAATACATTTAATTTTATTCTGCAGCAGCACATGAATTCAGCTACAACACAGAAGTATCAGCTCTCATTTTGAATGGAATTGAACATTAAATGCAGCTACAACACAGAAGGATCAGCTCTCGTTTTGAACAGAATTAAACATCAGAAAAGGAAATAAAAGTGCAATTTCCAAACACTGTCCAGTTTTCTCTCAGCATCTTGCCACAACCAAAACATCTTTTGAAACCCAACCCCAAATGATTTAGGGGWGAGCTGAGGGAGGGGCCTGCATCAGCCGCACACGGCAGGAGCTGAACTGGGAGATGGAATTTTTAGGGATCCTGCTCTTCCCACAGGCCYGTTTTCCCTCTGGAGGGGATGGATTTGCTCTCCCTGAGCATTTTTGGCTCTGCTCCGTGCCCTGCTGGGGTTTTTGGGGTTGTCAAACACAGGGGAGGCCGCGGAGGAGAAGCAACAGAGCCCAAAGGGAGCGTGGGGAGGGGAAGGAAGGCCCTGCTGGGCCCGGCGCTCCCAGATGGCTCATTATRGGACCAGGTGGCACAATCCAAGCTCATCCCGGTCTGTCCTCCTGCCACAAAACCCTCCCGGGGCTGCGAGAGGCTCCCGCTGCCTCCCGGGTGCCGTTCACACCTCGCTGACCCCGCAGTTGTCGCGGGTTTCGAGCCTGGTGGTGAAAATKAAAAGTTTTAGCGCAAAGCTCGGGGTGGGATGGAGATCCAAGCAAGCTTTTGGAGTTTTCCTGGTCTCTCAACTCTGACTGCCCAGATTTCCAGATGATTCCAGAGASCAGAGGGACATTTTGGGGGCGTCACCTTGCAGGAGTGACAAAAAGGAGTCACCAAAACCTCTTCCCAATGGATCATTCCTTCCCTTTCCCCTCAGGGAAAGATCAGAAACACTCAGGGATCACCCAGAAAGCCCCGATCAAGGCACTGAAGGATTTATACTGGAAATAAATCCCCACGGATCAGGACTTGAACAACACCTCCATCCCTGCCCTCCTCTTGCAGGCCTGACCTTTCRCAATCTCCATTTCCTGACCAGTGCCTCCAAAGAAAACAGAGCAGCTCCTTGGCATTCCRTGGAAATCTGCTCCAAACTTGTCAAAATACCCCCCTCACACCCATCAGCTGCCGGGGACGAGACCTCTGCGGCAGTTTGCAGAGCCCCAGTGCAATTACTCCCATTTGAAATTATCTTTAATTGGCGGGTGGGAGCTGCAGGAGCATTTCCCCGCTCTCGGAGCAGGACCCCGCGATTAAGAGTCACCCCCTAATTGCAGCAGGGCTGGGGGGCTCTGGGGGGCAGGTGTGGGGGGCAGCCAGGGCAGCAGGGGTGGCAGAGGAGGTGACACACCTCAATTACGGGGGGGCACTCTGGGGTGCAAATTTGGGAGGGGATTTGATTTAATTTAATTACCTGGCCAGATGTTTTAATCCCAGCTCCTCGCCCCCTCCCCTGCCTGCAAAACCCTCCTGAGATTTTAAAAAATCCCTTTATACAATTTTAATTTGTTGAGATTTTAATTTTTTTTTCTCCCAGGAATTGAGGATCCTGTTTGCTACCAGAGAGATGATTCAGGTACACTTTAAAATTTTTTAGGGAATTTAATCAGATTCACCAGATGCTTTAATCCCAGCTCCTTGTCCCCTCCCCGTGCCTGCAAACCCTCCTGAGATTTTAAAAATCCCTTTATACAATTTCGAGTGAATTTGTTGAATTTTTTTTTATTTCTCTCGCTGGGAATTTGAAGGCTCCTTTTGCTACCAGAGATGATTCAGGTACACTTTAAAGTATTTTAGGGAATTTAAATAAATTCTCCAGATTGCTTTAATTATCCAGCTTCTCATCCCTCTCTCCTGCTGCAAACCTCTGGATTTAAAAATCCTATTATATCAATACAGAGGGAATTTTGTTAATTTTTTTTTCTCTCTCAGGAATTGAGGATGTCCTTTTGCTACCAGAGAGATCCCTATAATACAATTTAGATTAATAATCTGACCGTGTATACAATGTTAGATTGGTGGAAATTTGTTGAATTTTGTGTTTCGGACTCAGGAGCATTGAGAGTGCCTTTTGCCACTAACCAAAATTTAAAGTTTTCTCAGGGACTATTTTAATAACCAACCTTCACAAAGATGCTTTAATCCCAGCTCCTCACCCCCCGTCCCTGCTCCACTGGCCGCCACAACACACTCCTCACTGCGACAGGCCCCGGAGTTATCATTAAGAAGTTACCCCCGTTTAGGTACTAGACTCTAAGAAGGGGGAGATTTGATGGACAATTGTAATATATTTTCTCGCTCTCTCAGTTGTAACATCGAGAGCTCTCTTGTGTACGCCATACCAGAGAGCTCCCTATATTCACAAATTATGTATTCAAGATTCTTATACAATCTCTAGAGGGTAAAATATCATGATTTTGACCCCCCATATTATTTTGTCCGGTTTCAGTGAACATTGAGGAGCTTCCAAATTTGCCCCTGGACACACAAAACTTTGAAGAATATTCTGTAGCACGGGGAATTCTTTTACATCACCTCGCTGATCACCAAAGAATGCTATTAATCCCAGTCTCCTTCCAAACCCCCCTTCATCCCTGGCCTCTCGCTTAAGCAACGCTCCGTGGATGATGTTAACATGACAGTCGCCTTATACCTCCACGGATTTCGAAAAAGAAAGAGTAGAATGGTTTAGACGTGGTGAGGATTCTTTCTATCGTCTTTCTCTCCTGGGAATTTTGAATGGCTCCTTTTTGCTAGCAGAATATATGTTGCAGGTAATACATACATATGAATGTAAATTTTAAGGCGGGAGAGTAGATACTCTTCCGAAAGACTCCTCGCAGATGTCGACCAGTATCAGCTTCATTTATATCACCTGACGCTGTGCCCACGTCCTCAATTCCCCTCCTGGCCGGCCTGCATTAACCTCTCCTTGAGATTTAAAACAATCGCTTTAGTACAATTGTTACAACAGGTCCGAATATTTTGAGTTGAATATCAATATTTTCTTTACGTCCCTTACCTGGGAATAAAATGAGGCGGGTCCTATGCAAGCATGGGAATCTCTCAACGCCGCACACTTTCAACCAACTTGTTATGAGCGGAACTTAGTAAGTTCAATCATTCTCCACCAGCCACATTAATGTAGCATTTATGACTAGTTTTTTATATATTATTAATTCTTACAGTGCATTATGTTAATTATTTGTCTCTCCAATCTAGTTATATAATTATGTGAATTATAAATTAACCCTCGGACAGGAGTATTTTAATCCCATATTCAATAACGGTCCCTCTCCTTGCTGCCCAACATGAACCCTGTCGATACGATTCCTCTCTCGAGATGAAACCATAGAGTTGCTATTTGAGAACTGAACTGCATGAATGGTTTTGATTTTTTTTTTTTGCGGAAATTGAGCATCCTTCTGCCAGATCAGGGAGCAAATCTCCTTGCATATGGTTGATTTGGTACGTTACTGGTGGCGATTAGCGCTGCATGCGAGCTCGATGAGCCAGGGTTGGCTCGGAGAGAGAGAGGTGCTATTGACCTCAGGAGGCGAGGTGGAGCCGAGATGGCGTGAGCATGGGAGATGCAGTCACGGCTCCAACCTCCGTCCTGTACACTAACTTGTTGAAAACGCATTCCTGAGCCCAAGCGTGCCAACTGCCAGCCCCATGCCAGGCACCGTGCCTTTCGTCAGGAGACCCATCCCTGCTGTGCCATATCCAGAGCACATCATATACACAAGAGCTTTTCACACTCCTCGACCCACAAAATTGGCTTCCTTGCCTTCTGGCACTGAATGCCCATTAAGCGCCTGAGAGCAGCTAACCCCGTAGGCATCGCCTGCCATTCTGACAGAGGGAACCGGATATAGTTGGCTCTCTGTTCTGTAGGCCCATGACAGAGGGGAGATCTATGTGAGTCGACGACTCTGCCTCGGTAGACTTCTAATCATCAAGGCCAAGAGACCTCCGCGGAGACACTCTAGGCGGAGGGTTGCGCTCTGCCTGGACTGACAGGCCGATCCATGGACGAGCGCTCACTCTCCGTAGCAGGACAGCGTACTCTGGCAGCACCGCGTGCCACAAGAGGCTTCCACTCTGCATTCCACTCTTGGTTTTTGGGATTTGCCCGACCCGGGAAATGCCAGGTAGTGTCATCCGTCCAGCCGAGCAGCCTCGCGAATTCACCTCGGTCCCCCAACAGGTGCCAACCTCGCCAGCCCTGTACCAGCAGTCCTGAGCCTCAGCGAGCCAATACCCCTTGCTTTGCTCCAGCCATTTCTTCCATGGGCTTTCTCCAACACTCGTGACCCAATGTTCCTGTTGGCACTGAGCCTTGGGAGAGCAGTTCTAGAAAGTCTGTGGGACCATCCACTGTATGGTATCGAGCGAGATAGGAAGTAAATGTCTGTGCATTGTGAGGGCAGGTACAAAAGAGGCCATCGAGGAACAAGTCACGTGAGCTCGCGCTAGAACGAGTCACCATGACACATGGAGGGGCAATGGGAAGTTGAGCTCTGACACGTGGGCCAGATTCCTATGCCGGGCTCCTGTGCAGCACCGGGAAGAACCTGCAGCACCAGGAGCGCTGGGCCTGGCACTTCTACTCCCATTTCCCCCAACTCCGCCCCGTCCTAGGAATTTTGGGGATGAAATCCCAGGTTCGCATGCCACGTGCCCCACCGTGCAGCACAATCCCCTGATGTTTTGATCCCACTCAAAGCCCCTGAGGCACAAACTCCCACAGTCCCAACCAGGGGAGGCTCAGTGGCTACGCTCTTCTTAAATAGTCCCAGCTCCCTCAGTTCGGATGGGTGTTGGTTCTTCTCAAGCGATTAGTAATCCACGGTTCCCTGGTCGTGTCTTTTGTTCCCGTTTCATTCATTATCCCACTCACTCGGATTCCCAAACTTCTTCGGTGATTTGGTCCAGAGGGCGAGCGGCGTGTGCTACCCTTGCGCGCAAGGGGGATTGGGAATCTCAAGGGCGCATTTGGAGAAAACAAGACTCACCTGGAGCAAAAACCCAGACCAAAAAGCTGTTTGAAAGGCTCACCTCTCCAATTCTTCCGAAACTCTCCATACACGCCTCGAGAGATGCGCAGCCCCAGCATTTGTACCATGAGTGCAAAGCTTCCTCGAGCAGGACCACAGCGTGGACGTGCCCCATTTGCTCGAAATCCCTTAAGCGTGAAGATCAAGGAAACACCCTTATCCAGGGGTGGACTAGTGCACAAGATCTTATGCTGTTTTTGAGAATAAGTCATGTATTATAATATTTTAGCTAATCAAGTAGACAAACGTTCAAGCAGAATCTCAAGCCATGAGGCCACAAAAGGGAGTTTTGGGCTAGAGGCCACTGCACACCCCTCGGAGGTCAGAATCCTTGCTCCCATATTTCCGCCCCCACATAATCTGATTCTCGTGTTCACTCTTCAGCCTAAACACGCCAAAGCCTGCATCTACCCATTCCTGGCAAAAGTGGGTGTTGCCGTTTTTTCCCAAATTGTCTCGGGTCCAAAGTTCTTGCCCATGACTGGTGATCCAAACCCTCCAGGTTTGTTGGTTGAAAAGGTCATACCTGTGCCACATGGCTTAGCTTGGCTTCTGAGGGCTTTTTATGGTAGAGGCTCCAGAGGTCTGTCCCACAGGGAGACAAGCAGTGTGCCGCGGCGTCGCGCGACCATTAGCCGCTGGTCGCTCTCGTCGAGTGGACAGGTGTCTTATGCCATTGGTGATCCACGGAACCCAGTGGTATAGCTCCTTTCTCCATTCTCACTTCCGGCTTGAAATGCAGGATAACTCATGGTGACCCACCAAGGAGATTGTCGCATATTTCCAGGACTCTCACAGCGATGGAATGCGAACTCTCATTTGGGACTCTCGTGCACGCCTCCAGAGGAGGAGGATGTTACTTCGGTGCTAGCGCCAGGGGTGGCCTTTTGTTTCGGTTGGTTGTTTTCCTATTAGCTCAGGGCTTGGCCACAGGATTCCATGCGAGGCTGGCGCAACGGGGATCGTGGTGGTCTGGAATTAGAAAGGTCTTGCTTGGGCACAGCCCATTTGTCCCTCCAGTCCCAAAACCCTAACGCCGCCTCTGAACTCCTACCAACCCCACTTGGCGACCCAAACCCGCCAAGCTGCACCCATCGCCTAGCTCTCCCTGGATCCATAGCGGAGGTACACGTTACAGGCGATGGCGCACCCCAGATGGGGACGCCACGCGGCTTCGCTCACGACACATATTTTTCATTGAAAACAATCTAATCATCCATGCCAAAACGTGCCACCGCAACCCCCAACTAATTTGACCTCTGAGATCGTGAGACCCGCAGGGCCTCACTGCCAAGGAACAACAAAGAACCTTTGGTTATCTGCTGCTAGTGGACTGCGCACCAGCAGGTACATCTGTGACTTGCGATATTATCAATTGGTTACACTGCTCTGTCTAAATATAATGGACCCCAATACATCCCCGCTGTATCCTCTTCAGTCCTATTTCGCGGCTCCAAAATCCCACCACGCTTCCAAGCTAAGCCCAATTCTTCTCCTTCTACACCCTTCGCTCTATCCTATCCTCCCTCTTGCCTTTTTCTCGCTCACATGCCTTTCCTTTCCTTTTCCTTTTCCTTCTCCTCCTTTTCCTTTCCTCCTTCCTTTCCTTTCCTTTCCTTTCCTTTCCTTTCCTTGTTCCTTTCCTTTCCTTTTCCTTTCCTTTCCTTCTTTCCTTTCCTTTCCTTTCCTTTCTCTTTCCTTTCCTTTCTCCTTTCCTTTCCTTTCCTTTCCTTTCCTTTCCTTTCCTCTTCCTTCTTCCTTTCCTTTCCCTTTCCTTTCCTTTTCCTTCCTTTCCCTCTTTCCTTTCCTTTTCCCTTTTCCTTTTCCTTTTCCCATCATAACAGGACGGTTATTTTAATCAGGGGATGATTTTTAATCTACTTTATTTTAAAGCTTTGACAAAGCACTCACCCCTAATCCCTGGCTAGTCATGCACTGGATCTTCAGGGAATTACAGAAAGCGTCGGGAATAAAGATTCTGCAACCCCAGTGATCATCATTCATCATCATCATCATCATTCATCATTTATATTATTATTATACTTATTATATTTATTTATTATTATTATTATTATATTATTATTTATTATTATTATTTTGGGGCTGGTTTGGGGTTGTTTTGGGGTTTTTGATGCTGTTTTGGGGTTGGTTTGTGACTGTTTTGGGGCTGTTTTGGGGTTAAGTTCTGGTAGGCTGTTTTGGGAGCTGGTTGGGTTGGTTTTGGGGCTGTCTTGGGGTTGGTTAGAGGCTGTTTTGGGGCTGTTTGTGATTGTTTTGAGGCTGTTTGTTAGTTGTTTTGTGACATGTTTTGAGGCTGTTTGGGGCGTTTTGGGGCTGTTTTGAGGCCTGTTTTGGGCTGTTTTGGGCTGTTTTTGGGGTTGTTTGGGGTTATTTTTTGAGACCATTTTGGGGTTGGTTTGAGGCATGTTTTGGGGTCATTTTGGGGCTGGTTTGGGTCATTTGAAGCACGGAGAGGGCCGAGGCAGGCAGGGAATCCCTCTCAGGGCACAAGCACATTCCTTGGGGTTTCCAGGCCTCCAGTGAAAAGCCCCCAATATAACCCCCAACCAGCCGAGCATGGAAAAGGCAGGAGCTGGGGGTGCAGCTCTGGCTCCGGGCCAAAGGCTAAAACCGGCTAAGCAAGGAGCAAATGGACCGCCTCCACTAAATTTGGTGGGAATTTCTCCGCCCATCCCCGCCCGGTCCCGACACGGCGCATTGAGAACTTAGGTGACCAAAATTCCTTATCTTCCCTCCTAATCACGCCACCATCACCCGTGCCTACCACAGGCAAGAATTATACCTTAACGTAGATAATTCATTTCAAGCACAAATTGCCAATACCTAGAATATTATCAAATATTCTTATACTTATTTACCGCTCACGCCAATTACACTTAAGACAAATATTATTAATATTTATATCTATTATTCAAGAAGAATAATTACTAGAAAGTATAATAATAACTAGAATTAAAGAATTTCAGATTTAGAGCATGGACCAAAATGAAATAATAACTCTCATCTTATTATGGATTTTTGCATTCGAAAAATGAAAATATCGCTCCAGGAAAAGACTTGCGGAAAGCTGTCCCTGCCAGCATGCAGGACGCTGCTGACATCCAGCCCCCCTGCGATGCCACCGAGCGATTTCCTGATTTTTGGGAAACAGGGAGAGGAGTTTTTCCATGTTCTAGGGGCAAAAACCCACTCAAGGAAGATTACATCTAAACTCCCAAGATCTGAAACGATTCTGACTTAGGAAGCAAAAGGAACAACAGAAATGGGGAATTTTGTGTGGGATTTTCTTTGGGATCATGGAATGGGCTGGGTTGAATGAAGAATGGGAGAAATGGGGAATTTTGTGTGGGATTTTCTTTAGGATCATGTTATGAGCTGGGTTGGGAATGAAGAATGACAGAAATAGGGGATTTTGTATGGGATTCGCCAGAAATAGGGGATTTTGTATGGGATTCGCTTTAGGATCATGGAATGGACTGGGTTGAATGAAGAATGACAAAAATGGGGGATTTTGTACGGGATTTGTTTTAGGAAAATCCCATACAAAATCCCTCATGGAATGGGTTGGGTTGAATGAAGAATGACAGAAATGGGGGATTTTGTGTGGGATTTGCCAGAAATAGGGGATTTTTTATGGGATTTTCTTTGGGATCATGGAATGGGTTGGGTTGAATGAAGAATGGGAGAAATAGGGGATTTTGTATGGGATTTGCCAGAAATAGGGGATTTTGTATGGGATTCGCCAGAAATAGGGGATTTTGTGGGGGATTTTCTTTAGGATCATGGAATGGGCTGGGTTGATGAAGAATGACAGGAATGGGGGATTCTGTGTGGGATTTGCTTTAGGAAAATCCCATACAAATCCCTCATGGAATGGGCTGGGTTGAATGAAGAATGACAGAAATGGGGGATTCTATGTGGGATTTTCCTTGGGATCATGGCATGGGCTGGGTTGAATGAAGAATGGGAGAAATAGGGAATTTTGTATGGGATTTGCCAGAAATAGGGGATTTTGTATGGGATTTTCTTTGGGATCATGGAATGGGCTGGGTTGGGAATGAAGAATGGGACAACAGAAATGGGGAATTTTGTGTGGGATTTTCTTTAGGATCATGAAATGGGCTGGGTTGAATGAAGAATGGGAGAAATAGGGGATTTTGCATGGGATTTGCCAGAAATAGGGGATTTTGTATGGGATTCGCTTTAGGATCATGGAATGGGCTGGGTTGAATGAAGAACGACAGAAATAGGGAATTTTGTACGGGATTTTCTTTGGGATCATGGAATGGGCTGGGTTGAATGAAGAATGACAGAAATAGGGAATTTTGTATGAGATTTGCTTTAGGACCATGGAATGGGCTGGGTTGGGAGCGACCCCAAAGTTCCTCAGGGGAAATCCCCAAATTCCAGGTGAGCCCCATTCCCGCCCCCCAGGTGTCCCCTGGCCCCACCCAGGAGTTCCTTCAGCCCAGATTTTCAAGGGGAGCTTTTTTTGTGTTATTATTTTGTGGTCAAAAGGTTGCACAGACTCTTTTTTTTTTTTTTTTTCTCTTTTTTTTTCCTTTTTCCTGATGCAGAGGCTTAGAAAGAGTGGAAAGGCAAATATTTGGRTAATTCCTCAGGCCAGCGGGTTCCATCAAAAGTTCCACAGCCCTCTGCAGCAAACCTGAACAGTTCAAGCCACAAATGCTGTTTTTGCAGCCATAAAACACCCAGGGAAAGAGGAAAAAAAAATTAAAAAAGGGGGAAGAAAAAAAAAGAGAAAAAATATTTAAAAAATAAAATCAAATAATAAAATCCATTTTCCATTYGCTTGAAACTTGTAAAATTTAATGTGGTGAAAAATGACAGTTTAGTCCCAGAAGGAAAGGGCCCAGAGAGGTTGGTTGGAAGGATCAGGGGAAAAACTCTGGAATTGTGTCCTCMGTCCTAGAAAAGAAATGCTGGGAGATTCCAGAGGGCAGTGGGAGAAAGCTCCTTTAATTCATGGATGAGATTGCAAAGAGYAATTCCCTCCTTGCAGGGAAGAAACACCCAGCTTAAACTCTAAAATCCCTTAAAATTCCGTGTTTAGGCATTAAAATTGGAAATTCAAAGAGTAAAATTCTAAATTTAAAGACTAAAATTCCAAATTCAAAGACTAAAATTCCAAATTTAAAGACTAAAATTCCAAATTTAAAGACCAAAATCCTAAATCTAAAGAGTAAAATTCTAAAATGAGATAGCAAAGTCGTCAATTTGAAGAGTAAAATTCTAAATTGAAATAGTAAAATTCCAAATTTAAAGAGTAAAATTCGAAATCTAAAGAGTAAAATTCCATATTTAAAGCATAAAAYTGTAAATTTAAAGAGYAAAATTCTAAATTCATTCCTGGTTGTTCCCAATGCTGAAAATTCCCTGGAAATTCCAGAAGTCACAAGAGTGGCTGGGCCAGGGCCAGGATCAGAATGGGGATGGGGGAAGCTCCATCCTTCACACTCCAGCAATTCCCACCATGAAAATCCCAAAMAAAGCCATTAATTCCATACAAAAATAGGAATTTTCAGCTTCCTGGTTATTTGGTGAAAGTTTTTTTTCCCAATCCTCATTCTTGGAAGTGTCCAAGGCCAGCTGGGAGCCACCTGGGATAGCGGTGGGTGCTCATGGAAAGATGAATTTTAGGGTCATTCTCAACCCAATCCATCCCAAATCCCATCATTGCATCATTATTTTTGCTTTCTAAGTAAAATCCTCACAATTATYGAGGATAAGATGAAGTTTTAAAATATTTTTTTTTAACCCCAGGACATTAAAAAGTCATCCCGTCTCCCAAAAATGCAGGAGGACGAAATATGTGAAGAATTTCCCAAGAGTCAGCCACAAAACCCCAGACTCTGAGCAGCTAAAAACCAACATTATTCCCCCTGCCTGGGGGAATTKGACACTTCTGGGTCCTGGCAGCCTTTTTCCAAAGAAAATTAAAAAATAGCTGTTTCCCAATAAAAGAAAAAAAAAAAAAAACGCTCTTTGCTTTCCCTTTTCCATTTGCAAAAGGGAAAAATATAAAAACTCTCTTTCTGTCCTTTTTTTTTTTAACATGGGAAACATTTAAAAGTCATCAAATCTCCCCAAAYGAGCACTAATTAACAAGCAAACACCAGAGCTGGGAAGAGAAATAAACCCAGGACTGGGATTTTCTGTAGCTCGATTCAACCCTGGGATCCTTTCAGGCCATAAATGCATTTTCTTCATTCTGGACGTTCCTAATTAGGGGCTGGAGAGGAAATTGGGGTGGCAGGGAAACAGGGGATGCCTTCTCTTTTTGGGAAACCCTTCAGCCCTGGTGGTTTTTTTGGGATGGGGATGCCTTGAGCTGCCTCTGGAAGCTGGAGCCCACCAGGYAGAGCCACCCCTGATGTGGTSTCTGTGGGATCTCCAYGAAATCTCCCCTCRTTTTTCCAAAAACCTTCTCCAGGTTTTTTTATTTCATGGATGTTTCGCATTTCCCAGTACCCCCAGCTGGGTTTTGAATGCCAGCTTTGTCCCTGGAACGATGAAATGTTGGCTGTGACCCATCATGAGGGCTGGGCTGGATCTTCGGTTGGCCACAACCCAAAATCTGCCCCAAGTTTGCCCATGGAACCAGCTCCAGAGGATTGGATCCATTGGGGATCCTTCGGGATCCGTTGGGTATCCATTGGGGATCAGCCCATGGACACCCTGGAGATCAACTGGAGCTCTGGACTGCCATGGATTCATAACAAAGGTGTTCATCACGGGACACAACCTGCGCGGACACCTTAGAAGAGCAAAGTTTGAAAATGCCAAATTTAGGAGAAAATCACGCAAAAAGACCAGGGATATTTTTCCACCTCAGAGCCAGAGATCCTCTGAGGTTGAAAAAATGCCAAATTTAGGAGAACAATCCATGAACTCACCCACAGAGAAATATTTTCTGCTGGAGCCACCAGGTAGAGCCACCCTGATGTGGTTCTGTGGAGTTCGCTTGAAATCTCACCTCATTTTTCCAAAAAACCTTCTCCACAGTTTTTTTTATTTCATGGATGTTTTCGCATTCCCAGTACCCCCAGCTGGGCTTTTGAATGCAGCTTTGTCCCTGAAGATGAAATGTTGGGTTAGACACCACATGAGGGTCTGGGGCTGGGATCTATCTGGTGGCCAAAACCAAACCTTTGCCCAAGTGGCCCATGGAAGTCAGCTCCAGAGGTTGGGATCCGATTGGGATCCATCGGGGATCATTGTCCATTGGGATCCATTGGATCCATTGGGATCATTGGATCAGCCATGGACAACCTGGAGATTCGACTGGAGCCTCTGGGATGCCAATGGGTTCCGTAGACAGCTGTGTTCATCAGGGACACCAACCCTGGACAACCTTGAGAGGCAAAGTGAAAAATGCGCAATTTAGGGGGAGAAATCATGCCAAAAGAAAAAAAGGGGAATATAATTTTCCACTCCAGAGCAGGAATCTTCTCGGGTGAAAACCAACCAGCAATTTAAGAGAAATCCATGAAACATAAAGGATATTTTCTGCTGATCCCACAAAGGTAGAAGCACCCCTGATAGTGGTCTCTGTGGGATTCCACGAAATCTCCCCTCGTTTTTCCAAAAACCTTCTCCAGGTTTTGGTTATTTCATGGATATTTCGCATTTCCAGTATCCTCCAAGCGTTTTTTGAATGCCAGCTTTGGTCCCTTGGAAAGATGAAAGTTGGCGTGAACCCACCTGAGGGCTGGCGGGATCTTCTGGTCGGCCAAGAACCACAAACCTGCCCCAGTGCCATGGAATCAGACTCCAGAGTTGGGTCTTGGGATATGGGTATGCATCTTGGGAGATTGGATCAGCCCATGGACTACCCTGGAGTCAACTGGAGCTCTGGACTTGCCAATGGATTCATACCAAGCGTTTCTAGGACACCAACCTGGCACTTGAGAGGCAAAGTGAAAAAAGGGCAAATTTAGGGGAAGAATCTCATGCACAAAAAAAAAAAAAAAGGGAAATATTTTACACCCCAGAGCAGGAATCTTCTCAGGTGAAAACCCACAATTTAGGAGAAAATCCATGAAACTAAAGGGATATGTTTCTGCTGGAGCCCACAGGTAGAGCCAAACCCTGATTGTGGGTCTGTGGGTTCTTCCACGAAATTCCGCGTTTTTTCAAAAACTTCTCCAGGTTTTTTATTGCATGGATATTTCGCATTTCCCAGTACCTCCAGCTGGGTTTTGAATGCCAGCTTATGTTCCCTGGAAGATTGAAATGTTGTTTGGCGTGACCCCACCATTGAGGCGTGGGCTGGATCTGCTGTGGCACAAACCCAAAACTGCCAAGTGCCCATAGGAATCAGCTCCAGAGGGCTTTGGGAATCCATTGGGATCCATTGGATCCATTGGGATCCATTGGGATCCATTTGGGATCAGCCTGGACACCCTGGAAGCTTCCAGCTGGAGCTCTGGACTTGCCCCTGGATTTCATAACCACGGTGTTCATTCAGGGACACACTAGACCAACCTTTGAGAGGCAAAGATGAAAAAGGCCAAATTTAGGGAAACATCCATGCAAAAAAGAAGGGATATGTGTTTCCCACCCCAGAAGCCAGGAATACTCTGAGGTAAAAAAAACTCCACTTTAGGAGAAAAATCCATTGAAACGTTATAAGGATATTTTCTGCTGGAGCCCACCAGTAGAGCACCCCTGATGCGGTCTCTTTGGGATTCTCCACGAAATCTCCCCTTGTTTTTCAAAACCTTCTCAGGTTTTTTTATTTCATGGATTTATTCGCATTCCCAGTAGCCCAGCTGGGGTTTGAATGCAGCTTTGTCCCTGGAAGATGAAAATTTGCGTGACCCCACCGGTGAGGGTTGGGCTGGATTTTCTGATGGTCACAAACCCGAAATCTTTGCCCCAGGTGCCCATGGAATCAGCCAAGAGGAGTTGGGATCCATTGGATCCTGGGGCATCCATCAGATCCATTGGGATTTCCATCGGGATTCATTGGGACTCAGGCCCGTGGACCACCCGTGGCAGGCTCCAGGCTGGGACTCTGGACTTGCCAATGGATTCATTAACCAACTGTTTCATCAGGGACACCAACCCTGGACAACCCTTGAGAGGCAAAGTGAAAAGTCCAGAATTTATTTGAGAAAATCACGCAAAAAGAAGGGATATTTTCACCCAGAGCAGGAATCCTCTGAGGTGAAAAACTCCCAAATTTAGGAGGAAAAAATCCGTGAAACTAACGGGATATTTTCTGCTGGAGCCCACCAGGTAGATCCACCCCAATATGTGGTTCTGTGGGATCTCCACGAAATTTCCCTCGTTTTTCCAAAATCCCTTCTCCAGGTTTTTTGTATTTCCATGGATTATTCGCATTTCCAGACCCCAGCTGGGTTTTGGAATGCCGCATTTGTCCCTGGAGGATGACAATGTTGGCGTGACCCCACCATGAGGGCTGGGCTGGGATTTCTGGTGGCCACAAAACCAAAATCTGCCCCAATGCCAATGGAATCAGCTGCCAGAGGATTGGGTCATTGCGGATCCGATTGGGATCCATTGGGATTGCATTGGGATCCATTGGGATCATTGGGATCAGCCCATGGACACCTGGAAGCTCCAAGGCTGGGCTCTGGACTTGCCAATGGCATTCCGTAGACCAACGGTGTTCATTCAAGGACACCAACCCTGGGACCCAGTGAGAGGCAAAGTCGAAGGCCAAAATTTAGGAGGAAAATCCATGCAAAAAAAGAAGGGATATTTTCCACTCAGAGCCAGGAATCCCTCTGAGGTGAAAAATGCCAAATTTAGGAGAAAAAATTCCATGCAAAAAAAAAGGGGAATGATATTCCAGCATCACCCTGAGACCCATGAGAGCAAAGTGAAAAGCCAAATTTAGAGGAAATCATGAAAACAACGGAATATTTTCTCCCCAGAGCCAGGAGAATCTCGAGTGTGAAAATGCAAACTTTATGAGCAAATCTTTGCAAAATAAAAGGGGTTTTTCCACCCAGAGCACAGAATCTTCTGGGGTGAAAAAAAAGGCCATATTTAGAGAAACCCACGAAACTAAAGGGATATTTTCTCCCCGAGCCAGGAATTCCTCTGGGAGTGAAAATACCATTTAGGAGAAAATCCACACACAAAAAAGGGAATATTTTCTACCCGGAGCCAGGAATCCTCTGGAGAGAAAAAATGCCAATTTTAGGAGAATCCATGAAAAAAAATGGGAATATTTTCACGTCCAGAACCAGGTATTCTCTGGAGTCAAAACGGCCAAATTTAGGAGAAAAGTCCATGCAAAAAAAAAAAAAAAAAAGGGAATGTTTTCCACCCCAGAGCAGGATCCTCTGGGGTGAAAATGCCAAAGTTAGGGGAATCCATTTGCAAAAAAAAGGGGAATATTTTCCAACAACCAACCTTTGGGGACACTTTGAGAGCAAAGTGAAAAAAGGCCAAATTTAAGGGAAAATCCATGCCAAAAAAAAAAAGGGGATATTTTCCACTCCAGAGCCAGGAATCCGTGGGGAAAATGCCAAATTTTAGAGAAAATTCCACACACAAAAAGGGCAATATTTTCTACCCCAGAGCCAGGAAACCTCTGGAGAGAAAATGCTAAATTTAGTGAGAAAATCCATGCAAAAAAAAAAAGGGGGGGATGTTTTTCACCCAGAGCCTGGGTCCTCTGGGGTGAAAATCACCCAACTTTAGGAGAAAATCATGCAAAAAATGTGGACTATTTTCCACCCCAGAGCCTAGAATCCTCGTGGGGTGAAAAATACTAAAATTTAGGAGAAAATCCACTCAAAAAAAAAAAAAGGGGAAATTTTTTTGAATGTTTTTTCAAAAAAACACCAACCCTGAAGACATGTTGAGAGGCAAAGTGAAATGCCAAATTTAGGGGAATACATGCAAAAAAAAAGGGGAATATTTTCCACCACGCAACTGGGACACATTGAGAAGGCAAAGTAAAAATTGCCAAATTTGAGGGGGGGAAATCCATGCATCTTTCTTAATGCTGCTCGGCTCTGAGAAAAGGATAAAGATCGGGGCTTAAAAAAAAAACCAAAATCTTTATTTTATTGGGGAGATTTGCCAGCAGTTCAGGAAGTAATGATCTCAGCCAAGGGATGATGGACAGCCAGAGCCCTGCTCCTTGGAGAGAAGAAGGTCCTTATTAGTTGCAGTGATTAATTAATGGATTTAACAAGCGCGGGGCACGGGCGGAGTGACAGCGGCAGGGCCTGACTCAGCACAACCTGTGCTGCTGAGTCATGCTCAGATTTCAACACCTCAGCCTTCCCCGGGGCGTGAATTCTCCAGGAAAAACTTCCAGATCATTGGAAACTCATTCGAGGAATGGAGGAAATTGTTCTTCATGCGCAAAAAGACTCTTGTTAAATTTTTTTTAATTTTTTTTTTCTTCGTTCTTTGGGATTTGAGGATTTTGTGAAGGTTGTCTGGTTTGTGCTGCTTAAAGGAGCAGGCAGAGGCTTGGAGCTGCCTTGGTGCTGCAGTCATCCTTGGAGCCAAATCTGACTGTGCCAAAATTTGGATCTCCCTTCGCATGAGCCAGGAACCTGCAGGGGGCAGGAAGAATCAGCATTCCCACTCCTTCTGGCACAGAGAAATAAAAAACCCCAGAAGAGGAGTGTCTCCAGTGTTCTTTACCGAAGATAAATGGATTAATCCTCAAAAATTCAACAGGAGCCACGCAGCGCGGTCCCTTCCTGCAGGGAATGATCTCTGCCAGTCCCTACATCAAGAATGAACCAAAAATCCTTGGAACAGCTTGTGCAGGGCCAATATACGGAATAAACCCCTAAACCGCAGGTTTTTTGGTGTTATTATATTCAAATAAGACAAATCCTTGCTTTGGTCCGCTTGGATTTCCTTGGATGTGGACATTAAAGGAATGGTAATTAAAGGATGCGTGTTTCCCGCTGTTTGGAAGCACCAGGCACGACCATCCCAGCCCCAATGCCGTCCACTCAGGAACAGGACAATTGGGAAATGGGAATTCTTGGTTTCAAAGAATTCCCCCAAGGAACAGGGACGATTTGGGAAATGGGAATTCTTGGTTTCAAAGTATTCCCCCAAGGAACAGGGACAATTTGGGAAATGGGAATTCTTGGTTTCAAAGTGTCTGTTCCAGGGGAGACAGGCAGTGGAGAGTAAAGAGTAAAATTCCAAATTTAAAGCGTAAAATCCTAAATGTAAAGAGTAACATTCTAAATTGAGATAGTAAAATCATCAATTTAAAGAGTAAAATTCTAAATTTAAAGAGTAAAATTCCAAATCTAAAGAGTAAAACTCCAAATTTAAAGAGTAAAACTCCAAATTTAAAGAGTAAAATTCTGAATTCATTCCTGGTTGTTCCCAATTCTGAAAACTCCCTGGAAAAATTCCAGAAATCACAGGAGTGGCTGGGGCCTCTGCTTCCCCTCTGCTCCCGCCTGCTCATCCCAAAAACCCCTCCTCATCCCCAAAAACGCAACTCAAATGCATTTCCTCACCAAATATAAATAATCACAGCCTCAAAGGAGCAGCCCTGCTTTGCCAGAAAGTCCCAAAAATGTGGATTTAAAGGAGGAGCTGGGGGAAGGGAGCTCCAGCACSGATTGTTTTCCAGCRCTGCCTCATTTAGCAAACATCCCACGAGGGCAAAAAAAAAAAWAARATAAAAAGGGAATTTCATGCGCTGACACAGCCCCAGCTCCCGCATGGAAAAACTTCCCTCTCCCCTGGCATTACATCAGCCGAGGGCATCCTGGGCACGATTGTTATGCAAATAATGGGGTTGGATTCTCCTGGGCTGGGAGCGACATTCCCACCGGGACCTGGCACTCCGCTCGTTCCCCCGTGCTAGGAAGGAAAGATCCAACCTTAATTAACTCCTGCTCCTTTCCACATCCCCGTTTTTGTGCCAGGATGCCCCAGCCCATCAACTGCTGCCATCAGTCAGTCGGTCCTGGAGAGGGGAAAAGGATGGAAAAAACATGCTGGGAGCTGGGAGGTGGGAAAAGAGGGGTTCGGGGGAAAGAGGAGTTTAGGGGGAAAGAGGAGTTTAGCGGAAAAGAGGAATTTAGGGGAAAAGAGGAATTTAGGGGAAAAGAGAAATTTAGGGGAAAAGAGGAATTTAGGGGAAAAAGAGTTAAGGGGAAAAGAGGGGTTCGGGGGAAAGAGGAATTTAGTGGAAAAGAGGAGTTTAGCGGAAAAGAGGAATTTAGGAGCAAAAGAGGAGTTCAGGGGAAAAAGAGTTAAGGGGAAAAGAGGGGTTCAGGGGGAATGAGGAATTTAGGGGGAAAGAGGAGTTTAGGGGGAAAGAAGAATTTAGGGGCAAAAGAGAGTTTAGGGGAAAAAGAGTTCAGAGGAAAAGAGGAGTTCAGGGGAAAAATAGTTCAGGGAAAAAGAGGAGTTCAGAGAGAAAGAGGAGTTCAGGGGAAAAGAGGATTTTAGGGGAGAAGAGGAATTTAGGGAAAAACAAGGGGTTCAGGGGAAAAGAGAAGTTTAGGGGAAAAAGAGGGGTTCAGGGGAAAAGAGTTCAGGAAAAAAGAGGAGTTCAGGGGGAAAGAGAAGTTTAGGAGAAAAGAGAGGTTCAGGAGAAAAGAGGAGTTCAAGGGAAAAGAAGAGTTCAGGGGAAAAAAGAGTTCAGGGGAAAAAAGAGTTCAGGGAAAAAAGAGTTCAGGGAAAAAAGAGTTCAGGGGAAAGAGTTCAGGGAAAAAGAGGAATTCAGGGGAAAAGAGGAGTTCAGGGAATGGGTTGGGTATTGTGTCCATGAGCACAGGGAGAGGTGGAGGTTGGGGATTGCCCACCTGGATTTCAGGGCTCTGCATTTCCCAGAAATGGTTCTGGGAAGGTGGGATGCTCTAATTGCCACAGAAACTTCCACACCAAGGGCTTGGCT
>NDFG01000301.1:40783-70268 GCA_002167245.1 Sporophila hypoxantha
CCAACCTTTCCAAAATGCAACGCCCTCGGATCCTTTAGTGAGGGGACATGGAAGCCGAAATATGAGGATGAGTTGCGAATAATGTGAAGAAGAAGAGTCATTCCTGGCATGGGCACATAGGTGAGAATGGGAATAATGGGTCTCATCGTGTTGTTGGGTATACACAGATAACATTTGTTCCAATATCCTGGGACAAGAGATGTATGCGGCCCCGAGAGGAGGGAGCTTGCTCTGTTGTGGCAACTGGAAAGAAGGAGCTGTAGAGCAGAGCAAGCAGCCGCCATGCAGAACTACAAGCCACGGCTCTTCTGGAAGCCGTCCCAGTGGGATTTTGGAGACAGGAAAGTGTTCAACTCTTTGACCGGGTGTTCCAGCAAAGTATTCCCCATTCGCGAGTAGCCGTCGTACCCTGCTACGGCATGCTTTCGTTAGTACTACATTTCATTTATTTTATACTCTTCCTACTCGGTACACCGCTGAATCACATCCTCGGTGGCAGTGGATTCATATTGAGGGAGTCTGTTGCTTCTGACTGACTACGCCCCCACGCACTCGCTTCTGTGTGTGTGGTATGTCAGTTCTTCCTCTTGCAATCTCTAGACTCTACTCACCCTCCTATCAAATGAACGCATTGTTTCTGGCGTAAGAAATGCTATGCGAGCCGCGCTTGTACTATTCCTCTCACGGGCAGATTTCCCAAAACCTCCACCATCTCTCCTTTTGTCTCTTATAGGATATCGAATACCTCACCCCACTTCCCTGAAACTGCACCTGTTTCTCCTCACATGAAACCTCCTCCTATATCTCATCTGCGTTGAACTGTACCTTGCTGGCACCGGCATGTTCGACTAACCACGGACTTCACCTCCGTTTCTCTCTGTACACCCATAATGTGAAAGCAATACTCTTCTATATATCTCTCTGTTGATTGAACTCACATTTTCATTTTCAAGCGCTGACCTCCTTTTCCCTAAAACTTCTCTTTCCCCCTGAACTCTTCCCCGTGAACCTCCTCTTTTTCGCTGAAAACTCTTTTCCCCCTGAACCCCTTGTTTTTCCCTAAATTCCTCTTCTCCCCTAAAAATCCTCTTTTTCTCGAACTTCTGCTTTTTCCCCTGGAAAGTTTTTTAATCCTGTAAATTCCTCTTTTTCCTTGAACTCCTTTCCCTGAATCTTTCTGACTTTCCCCTGACTCCCTCTTTTCCCCTAATTCCTCTTTCTTCTTATCATTCCTACTCGTTTCCTAATCTCCTCTTTCCCCTGACTCTTTGCCCCTAAACTCCTTTACCCCCTAAACTTCCATTCTTCCCCTAACTCTCTCTTTTTCGCCTAACTTCCCTCTGTAGTTCTTACCTAACTCACTCAACTCTTTTCCCCCTTGAACCTTTTTCCCTGAACTTACTTTTCCCCTGAACTCTTTTTCCCTGAACCCCTCTTGGTCCCTAAACACTCTTTTCCCCTGAACCTCTTTTCTTCCCTGAACTCTTTTCCGCCCTGAACGCCCCCCTAAACTCCCTCTTTTCCCCAGAACTTTCTTCTTTTTCCTTGAACTCCCTTTTTCCCGCTCCCCTGAACCCTTTTTCTCCCTAAACGTCCCTCTTCTTCCCCTGAAAAACCCCTCTTTTGTCTCCTGAACCTTCTCTTTTCCCCTGAAACCCGTCTTTTCTAACCATCCTCTTTTCCACTCTTGCACTAACTCTTTCCTCTGATTTTTCCCGTCTAACCTCGTCTTTCCACTCTTTTCCCTCTACCTTCCTCGACCTTTACGTAACTCCTTCCCAGCAACTTCTCCCGACCTTTTCGTGACTCTTTTCCCTCGGAACTCCTCTTTTCCCAACCTCTTTCCAAGCTCTGTTTGCCTATATGCAGCCTTCCCCCTGAAGCCGATGTTTCCCTGCTCCCGCTGGGAAACCTGCTTATCCGAACTTCTTCCGATTTTTTCCTATCTTCCCTGCCTCCTGATCTTTCCCCCTGACCCTTCCCTGCTCCAGCGTTTTTTTTTCCTCTGAGGGGAATGAGCAGCGTGTCCTGCGACGGGGGTGACAGCGTCTTGGGGGCCGAGGAAGGACTCTCAGCTATCTCCTTCCCTGCCCCTCTTCTGCCAGGCCGCCTGGGGGACGCTGGGAAGCCGCTGGAATCTCCCAGCTGGTTTGAATTTATTTGGATTCAATGTTCCCCCTGACCCCTCAGCTCAGCCTGGCCTTTACATCCAGCTCTGAGGCCTTCCTGAACTTCGGTGGGATGAGCCAAGGAGTGTTCCGCGCCTTTTTGGCCAAATCCAGGAATTCCGATTCAGCTCCATGTCTCTGTTTGGACGCACGGCCAGGGAGAGGCCATCCCAAAAATTCTGCACAGCCGCAAAACGCCCGTCCAGGGGGATTTATGGCAGTTCACTTCAATGCCTCTGGGTTTTGCAGGGATTTCCGTGGGAAAGTCTCCCCCCATCCTCTCCCCAGCATGACCAACCATCCCGAATTTGACCCACAGAGAAGGAAGGGCTCCTTCCTTCCTTCCTTCTTCTCTCCTCTCCAAGGGATTTTGCTCCTTTCCAGTGGGCTCTTCCAAGGTTTATGCAAAGCAAAACTCTCTCCATGGTGGCTGAGCCAAAGGTAGTTTGACATGGAACATGGAAAACTATCCACCCAAAAGAAGACAGAATAATGCTGCTCGGAATTGTTAAGAACCAAAGGGGATTTCTATTTTTTATTTTTATTTTTTTTTTTATTTTATTATTTATTTATTTATTTTTTATTTATCATTTTATTTTATTTTAATTTTTATTCTATTTTATTCTTACTTTATTCTATTTCTCTTTTTAATTTATCATTTTATTTTTTTATATATTATTTTTATTTTTTTTAATTTCATTTTCATTTTCATTTTTATTATTTCATTTTAATTTTATTTTTATATTTTTAATTCTATTTCTCATTTTATTTATTTTATTTAATTTTTTTTTATTTTAAATTTTTATTTAATTTTATTTCATTTATTTCATTTTTTAATTATTTTTAATTTTTTTAATTTTTTTATTTATTTTTTTTTTATTATTTATTTTATTTTATTTTTATTTAATTTATTTTTTATTCTTTTATTATTTATTTTATTTTTTTTATTTCTATTCTTATTTTTTTATTTATTTTATTTTGATTTTTATTTTATTTTTATTTTATTTTATTTTATTTTATTTTACCTCAGCAAGGTTTCCACCTCTCCCTCCCAAAGGCAGGGAGCAGTTCCCTGTCGGAGGCGCTGATTTATCACCTCTTTAATGAGGTTCTTGTCAGAACCTGGCTTTAGCCGTGTAAATGCAAATTGCTAGGTGGGGATAAATCAGCGGGGGAAGGGAGGCAGAGGGAAATTATTTCCCTGCTTCCGGCAGAGATAAAGCAGTGCTGCAGGGAAAGAGTCCGCGGGGTTGGGGAATCCTCCTGGATGTGCGCCTGGGAGATAAGGAGGTATCAGCTGTTGGAAGGGTGAAGAAAGTCTTTGACAACGAAAGTCTTACGAACACCAGGGTCCTGTGTGCTGCAGAAAGATTTTCCACAGAAACTTCCACACCAAGGGCTTGGCTGCAGCACTGACAGCTCATCCCACAGGGATTCACGGAGCAGGATAAAAAAATAAATGTAGTTATCATTTCAGCAGGGTGAGGTATGGAATGGGGAATATTTCTGGACACCAAGAGTGAAATTCCTGTCTCCAAAATCCCACTGGAGCCTCCAGAGGGGCTGATTTTGAGCGCTGTCCTGCTCTCAGCTCCTCCTTTTGCACCAGAGCAGCTCCCTCTCCCCTCCCCTGTCAGAGATATTGAAAATGTTCTGTGTAAACAAACCATGAGACAATTTATTTCACCATTTCCAGGAATGACTTTCTCCTTTTCCCCCTCATATCTCTGGCCCAGCTCTAAAGGATCCAGCGTGCTTTTGGAAAGTTGGATGTTCTGTGATTCATCCGTGGCTGCTCCACAGATTAATGTGCTGTGAGAGCGAGAAGATAGAAATAATGAGGTGCTCGCTGATTTATTTGTTGCTGTTAATATTTGTTCACAATTCAGGCTCTTTTTTTTTTTTTTTCAGTTTCGTGCCTGTGAATTGTTCATAACCAGCTCTGGGTTTGTTGCAATAATCATTTTTTTTATGGATGTGTGACTGGGAAACTGGGAGGAAACATCTCCTGGTTGCACACAATCCATGATTGGATCATTTGCTGCTTCCCAATCCCAGTGTGGGGGAACCACCTGATTCCCAGGGTGCTGTTCCTGCTCCTTGTTTATTTAATTTAATATATTTAATATATTTAATATATTGTTTATATATTTAATATATTTAATATATTTAATATATTGTTTCTATTAATAGTATATTTAATATATTTCACATATTGTTGTAAGTTAATTCTTAGAAGAAATCTTTGTTATTATTATTTTCATGTGACTTGGAAATGTGTTTATGGTCATCACAAAAAAAACCAAAAAAATGCAAAAATTTTGAGTGGGATGAGGAAATAATGGCTGCAAGGAGGAAGAAGAGGAAAATGAAGCACTCAGTGGTGTCACCTCACCTTGATTTTGCCGTTTCAGCCTTTCCCTGACTGAATTTGCCTCTGAGGCTGGGCCTTTTCCATGGATCAGTGTGTGGTGAAGCCCTGCTCTGTGAATTCCTTGCTCTGGTGCCTCTTTTCCAGCTCTGGGGGAGGATTTCAGCTGGACAAGGGGCACCAAGGAAATCTGCCTCTTGCACCTGAATAACCCCTTGGGTCTCYGAGTGTTTTYATGATYAAAACAGCCTCTGGCAGCAGAAYTGGCCAGGATATTCCTTGTTYTCCTCRTCAGAGAGTCATGGAATGGTTTGGGTGGGAAGGCACCTTAAAGCCCATCCAGTCCCACCCCTGGGAAGGGACAATTCCCAACAAATGACATTAAACCAAGGGGATAAATGTGCAAAATTCAGGCTAATGCCCACACTGAGGGAATTGGAGCAGTCACCAGGCAGRTCCTGCAGGAGATAAAAGGAGAGCTGAGCTCCTATCAGCACTTTAAGCCATTGCTTCCAGMGTGCTACTGTGCACTCTTGACCTGGGAAAGGAATGAATCCTGAAGGGGAATTGCAATCATTGCAGCGAAATTGGAGTTCAGGGCTGGAAGGTGCTAATTTCGCTTAATCTTGTCCAACCTGCCTATAAAGTAACAAAACATTGAAAATAACACTTTTTATTTCATGAAGATTGGCAGCTCCAAAGCTGAGAGCCCCCGTGGCTGCACACAGGGAAAGTGTGTGATCAGATAAAGGATTAATCCAATTGGAACTCCAGGGTAGCTCAGAATTTTCCCTGTGAAACTTGTGGGGTGCCTAAAACCAGGGGGGATTAATGGAATCTTGATGGCAGATTTTGATTTTTGCCAGACTTTTCGATTTATTTAGCTTGAAAAACCAGGGGAATCTTACATGGAATCTTGATGGCCAGAGTTATTGATTTTTGCAGAACTTTCATTTTTAGCTGGAAACCAGGGGAATTAATGTGGAAATCTTGATGGCAGAGTTTATTTTTTGCAAGACTTTCATTTTTAGCTGGAAAAACCAGGGGAACTTAATGGAATCTTGATGCAGAGTTTGATTTTTGCAGACCTTTCATTTTTTAGCTGGAGTTAAAGGTAAAACCAGCTCCGTGTGAAGTCAGGGAAATCATCTCCTGCGTGTGATTCCCATAAAAATAACACAGTCCTTGTTTCCTGGGTTTGTTCCTTGTCTGTGTTTCATAGGAGGTTTCCTCTTGCCGGCATGGAGGGATTTCTGTAATGGTGAGGAAAAAACTCTGGCGACAAAAATGAACCACCAGGAGCTTGATGCATTCCCCTCATTTTTTCCTTTTGCTTGATGCTGAATCTTAGAAAACCCAGTCTTGTTTTCCTCTGCACTTTTTTTCCTGAATGTTGAATTCAAGGGGAATTCCCTCCAGAAGGTCGTACCGAGCAGTTGGAACATCCAAAGGCAGAGCATTCCCCTTAGTAGCTGAAAAACCAGGAAAAACCACCAAGATTTAGATTTTATCGCATTGTGGGCTTGGAATGGGATTTTTCCCTACAAACTGCCTTGAATCCCATCCCTGGATCCAGGGAAGCGCTCCTGCCAGCTTTCCCCCTTTTCCCACTGTCTCCATCAGCTGGCTCGTGTCTCGCCAGGATCAGCACTTCATTAGGAGGAGGAAATGAAAGGAGATGGAGCTGTCCTGGCTGTGAAGGCTGGGAACAGTTGGTTCGAACAAAGAGCTTGCCTCAGCCCCCAGTGCTTCTCTCATTTTTCCTCTTCCCTGCCAGAGGGGATTCCGGGCTCTGGTTACAGCGAATGATCCCTCAGCCACGGAGCAGCTGCGTGGGAGAAAATCCCCTTGAAGAGCCCCGAGCAAGGTGTTTGTCAGGATGGAATTGTATTTGCAGGGTGCCCTGATGAAGGAAGGAAGGAGGAATCTGACTCCATATTCAGAAAGCTAATTTATTATTTCATAATACTATATTATATTAAAGAATGCTATACTAAACTATGCGAAAGAATACAGAAAGGATACTTACAGAATGCTAAAAATATATTAATGGAAACTCATGACTCTCTCCAGAGTCCTGACACAGCTTGGCCCTGATTGGCCAAAGAGTGAAAACAACTCATATGAATCCAATGAAACAATCACCTGTGGGTAAATGTGACTGTGTTTGCAGGGGTCCGAGGATGAGGGAAGAGACGAGGATCTGACTCCATGTTTCAGAAGGCTTGATTTATTATTTTATGATATATATTATATAAAAACTATACTAAAAGAATAGAAGAAAGGATTTCATCAGAAGGCTGGCTAAGAATAGAAAAAGAATGAATGATAACAAAGGCTTGTGTCTTGGACAGAGTCTGAGCCAGCTGACTGTGATTGGCCATTAATTAGAAACAACCACATGAGACCAATCAAAGATGCATCTGTTGCATTCCACAGCAGCAGATAACCATTGTTTACATTTTGTTCCTGAGGCCTCCCAGCTTCCCAGGAGGAAAAATCCTAAGGAAAGGATTTTTCATAAAAGATGCCTGCGACAGGTAAACAATCTCCAAACTCATTCCACATGAGCACAACACAGGAGAAGCAGATGAGATAAGAATTGTTTTCCTTTTTCTCTGAGGTTTCTCAGCTTCCCAGGAGAAAAATCCTGGGCGAGGGGRTTTTTCAGAGGATGYGAATGCCACAGGATGGGAAGCTCAGAGTGAGGGGACGGAACAGCAGCACCAGGCTGAGCATTCCCTGTGCTCCTGGGGGCATGGACAGGCAGGGACAGCCTGGCTTGCAGTGGTGCCAGGCACAGAGAAGGAGTTTAACAGCACCCTGAAGGGCATTAAACCGCTCTGAACATCACCAATAACTCCCCGGCTACAAATTAATTTCCTTTTTGGTCCCCCAGAAACCCAGGCTGTGCACACATCTTCATCCTCCATGCTCAGCCCCCTCCCCAAAATCCCCCTCATCCTTCCCAGCCAGMCCTGCTCACTGCAGCTTTTCCACAAATAATATCGTTGATTTACAGGCACACCAAAATCACATAAAAGCAGCTACCTGGGGCAGGGCTTGAAAGTCTTTTTACAGCCGTGGCCYGAGCAAGAGGGATCAGTTTTACTGCAGAGACAGAGCTTAATAAAAATATCCAAATCCACCTGTCAATACCTTCAGGAACTTTTATTCTGGGTTTAACATCCATCCCAGGTAAGACATCTTTATTTTAAAGCTGGTTTTTGTTAAGGAGAAGTGAGTCTTAAGAATTAGATCCAAAGGAAATGAAAAGCTCTTCCCTGGAAATTCACCCCGAAGGAGACAGGACACTTTTGTTCAGTGGGGTTTGGACACAGCTGCAGATAAAGCTCAGCTTAAACTGGCTCTGGGTGACATCTAAGCCATCCTGAGGGGTCTGGGGGAGGGACAGGGGGTGGTCAGTGCATGTGATCACTATGGGGKTTTTTTTAGGAGCCCCTGTGCCAGGACAGACCCCTCCAAAACAAAGGATCCGTGTCCTTTTAGGAAAAATAAGGCTGGGGAAATGGAGATCAGGTCTGGGAATTGATGGATGGGAGAAGCAGAGATGTGACTGCTCCTAAGGATCAGCTGGGAAATCCCAGTTCAGCAGTTCYCTCTTCCCTTGCCTCAAAGCCACCCCAAATCCTCGCTGTGGGAGCAGCTGGGGAGCTCAGAATTCTGATCCTCCAGCAAAGCCACCAACCCCAGAGCCATGGAAAAGCCTCTGGGGAGCTGARGGATGAAAGATCCAAGCACACAAAGGGGTGAAACCTCTGTTCTCCTGCTGAAGGACAGGGAACAGGAGATTCCCCTTGGATTACTGCAAGGACTTCCCAGAAAAACAATTATTTTTAYTGTTTTATTATTTTTATTATTCATTATTGGGACACAGAGTCCCACAGTTTGTGTCTTTCAAGGACAAAGTGTGGAGGACCAAGAGGAAAAGGGACTCTGCATTCCCAGCTCGGACTGTGACGCTCTTCAGGCAGTGCTGAGCTTTACTGATGGATAAAAACATCAATTAAAATCACCTGGGACAAATTTGTTCATTAATTTTCTCCTCAGAGCCTTCGTTTGATCCCAAATATTTTGCTGTGAGATGTTCTTACACCGTTTGGAAGGAGCAGACACCTCCATCTGCCTTCCCTGGATATTCCAGAGGTGTCCAAGCTCCCAGCCACACTGTGCTTGCACATCCCCTTCCTTTGATCCCAAAATCCCCCRCACCTCCATGGATGAAGGGCAATCCCAGTCCCAGGCAGCCCTGGATCCTTTTTCCTGGTGGGATGTCTTGGTTTGGAAAGCCAGGTGTCTGCTAAGGAAGGCAGGAGCCTCTCCTGAAATGGAAAATGTAAACTCCCTCCCTCTGAATTGCTATAAAATTTAAATTTAGGGGCTCTCAGGCAAAAATATGGGAGCAGGAATAACAGTTCTTTAATAGGGAAGAAAATAAAAGGATAAAATAAACAATGCAGTAAACTAAACCAACACTGACTGTTACAGTCCTATTTTCTGGAAAAATCTTTTTGCCCAGGATTCTTCTCCTGTGAAGCTGAGAAGCCTCAGAGAAAAAGGAAAACAATTCTTATCTCATTTTCTTCTCTTGTGTTTTGTTGTGTTAGAATGTGGTTGGAGATTGTTTACCCACAGGTGATTGTTTCATTGGTTTCATGTGAATTGTTTTCACTCAGTGACCAATCAGGGCCAAGCTGTGTCGGGACTCTGGAGAGAGTCACGACTTTTCATTTTTATCTTTTTAGCTTTCTGTAAGTATCCTTTCTGTATTCTTTAGTATRGTATTTTAAAATATAATATAGTRTCATAAAATAATAAATTAACCTTCAAGAACATGGAGTCAGATTYMTCATTCCTTCCTTCATCYRGGAACCCCGCAAATACAATAACTGACAGAGTCAGAACAGTTCTTTAMYAGGGAAGAAAATAAAAGGATAAAATKAACAATGCARTAACCAAACCAACWCTGCCAGAGTCAGAACCCAGCCTGACACCCTGTGGGTCAGGGTGYTGGCAGCAGTSCCATTGGAATTGTGGCTCAGCCCTCCTGCAGTGTCAGGGGTGGCTCTGCTGGAGCAGGGATCCTGGAGAAAGGTGCAGTCTCTGCCTCTGGGGATCCAGGGAAGAGGCAGCTGCTGTTCTCCTGGGGAATCCAGTGGAGAAGCCGTGCTGGTGTTCAAGAATCTCAGATTCTATCCAGGTAGGAATGCTTTGGCTGGTGTTCCAGAATCTCCAGATTCTATCCAGGCAGGAAATGCTTGGCTGGTGTTCCAGAATCCCCAGATTCTAATCCAGTAAGGAATGCTTGGCTGGTGTTCCAGAATCCTCCAGATTTATCCAGCTAGGATGCTTGCCGGTGTTCCAGAATTCATCAGATTATACCCAGGTAGGAATGCTTGGCCGGTGTTCAGAATCTCCGATTCTATCACAGGTAGGAATGCTTGGCTGGTGTTCCAGAATCTCCAGATTCTATCCAGGTAGGAATGCTTGGCTGTGTTTCAGAAATCTCCAGATTCTATCCAGTACGGAATGCTTTGGCTGTGTTGTTCCAGAATCTCCAGATTCTATCCAGGCAGGAATGCTTGGCTGGTGTTCCAGAATCCCCAGATTCTATCCAGGTAGGAATGCTTGGCTGGTGTTCCAGAATCTCCAGATTCTATCCAGCTAGGAATGCTTGGCCGGTGTTTCCAGAATCTCAGATTATACCCAGGTAGGAAGCTTGGCGCGGTGTTCCAGAATCTCCAGATTCTATCCAGGTAGGAATGCTTGGCTGGTGTTCCAGAATCTCGATTCTATCCAGTAGGAATGCTTGGCTGGTGTTCCAGAATCTCAGATTATATCCAGGTAGGAATGCTTGGCTGGTGTTCCAGAATCTCCAGATTCTATCCAGGTAGGAATGCTTGGCTGGTGTTCCAGAATCTCCAGATTCTATCCAGGTAAGGAATGCTTGGCTGGTGTTCCAGAATCTCCAGAATTCTATCCAGGTAGGAATGCTTGGCTGTGGTTCCAGAATCTCCAGATTCTATCCAGGTAGGAATGCTTGCTGGTGTTCCAGAATCTCCAGACTATATCCAGGTAGGAATGCTTGGCTGGTTGTCCAGAATCTCCAGATTCTATCATGTGGATCTTCGCTGGTGTTCCAGAATCTCCAGATTCTATCCAGGTGGAATGCTTGGCTGGTGTTCCAGGATGTCCAGATTTCTATCCAGTAGGAATGCTTGGCTCCTCCCTCTGGGCTCACATCTCCCAATGGTGGCTGTAGTTCTTATCAGCCATGCAGTGACATCCAATAGCAGACGTTCCCTACTGAGGGAAGAGTGATTGTGGAAGAGGATAAGGAAAACTGCCCACTCGACAAATGATGGCAAATGGAATTTCTCTTGCCTTGCAGCCTGGACATGGGACAAGGAGGGATGAGCAGTCCCCACCTGCTGGATGTCCCTTTGGCCACCACAGAGCCATTCCTGGATGCTGCTCCATCCAGGGGGAAGCCGAGGGAGGAAAGGACATTGTTTGTTTCTCTTCCCTCTCCCTCCTGCACTGGAAATTTTAAATTGGTTTATATGAGTTGCAGGCTAAGCTAAACACTTTAACTTGTCAAATCACGCCGTGTTTGTTGACCCAAGATTGGCAGATACGGGAGACAGTTGTTAGGGAACAAAATGAGCCCGGTGGAAAACTCCTTCCTTGGGCTTTGTTTCAGCTCCATCACCTTGGCATCAGCTCCCAGGCTTTTCTTTCCTCCTTTCCTCGTGAATAAGGGCTGTAAAAATAAACCCACACAATCAATTCATCTCCTCCACGAGACACGTGCGTGTTTAAATAATGTTTAACTTGTTTACTGCTCACAACTCCTCACTGCTTTTCCTGGTTAAACCTTCTTTGGAGCCAGGGGAAAGTTAGGAGGTTTGACAGCTGCACTTTCCTGGGCTTTTAGTGGAAAATATCTTTTTTTGGGGGAAGGGAGCAGCTACTGATGGGAGCTCTTGGTGGGAGATTTGTATAAGATATTTATTTCCATTTGACATAAATTGCAGGAATAAGCAGGTCAAAGCAAGCAAGGGAACAAAGGGAACAGGGGAATCCTGGGGAATCAGGATTCAAATCAGGGAACAAAGCAAACCATCTCACTCCAGCATCCTCCTGGCCATGGATTCCTCATCCAGGGAGCCCAGCTGCTCACAACCCCTCTGCAAGGGCTGACTCAGGCCCAGGATGAGGCAGGAGCTGCACAGGGAGGGAGAGCAGCAATCCCAGCCAGGAAGGACAGGATTGAATCCAGATTAACCCAGATTTAATCCAGATTTATCCAGATTTATCCGATTCAATCCAGATTTAATTGAGTCCAGGATGAGCAGAGCTGCACAGGAGGCAGAGCAGCAATCCAGCGAGGGAAGGACAGGATTTAATCCAGATTTTAATCCAGATTTAAATCGCAGATTCAATCCAGCCAGGATGAGCAGGAGTGCACAAGGAGGGAGAGCAGCAATCTCTCTTGGAGCCAGGCAAGGACAGGATTTAATTCGGAATTTAAACCAGAATTTACATACCAGGATTTAAATCTAGATTTCCTCAGATTTAGTCAAGATTTTAATTGAGCCCAGGATGAGCAGGAGCTGCACAGGGAGGGGAGCAGCAATCCCAGCCAAGGACGGACAGGATTTAATCTGGATTTAACCCGATTTAGTCCAGATTTAACCCAGATTTACTCCAGATTTAAATCCAGATTCAACCAGCCCCAGGATGAGGCAGGAGCTGCACAAGGAGGGGAGAGCAGCAATCCCTCTTGGAGCCAGGCAAGGACAGGATTTAATCTGGATTTAATCCAGATTTCCTCCAGATGAAATCTAGATTCTCTCCAGATTTAGTCCAGATTTAATTGAGCCCAGGATGAGCAGGAGCTGCACAAGGAGGGAGAGCAGCAATCCCAGCAAGGAGGGACAGGATTTAAATCTGGATTTAACGCCAGATTCATTCAGATTTAACCCAGATTTACTCCAGCTAATCCTGATTCAATCCAGCCCAGGATGAGCAGGAGTTGCACAGGGAGGGAGAGCAGCAATCCCAGCCCGAGGGAAGAACATGGATTTAATCTGGATTTTAATCCAGATTTAATCCAGCCCAGAATAAACAGCAGCTGCACAGGGAGGGAAAACCAGCGTCCCTGCCCTGGAGCCAGGCAAGGACAGGATTTAATCAGAATTTTAATCCAGATTTACTCCAGATTAAATCTAAGTTTTTAGTCCAGATTTATACCAGATTAGTCCAGATCAATTGAGCCGCAGGATAACAGGATCTGCACAGGGAGGGGAGCAGCAATCCCAGCCAGGGAAGGACAGGATTTGAATCTGGATTAACCCAGATTTAACCCAGATTTAATCCAGATTTAATCCAGATTTTAAATCCAGATTCCAATCCAGATTAATTGAGCCCAGGATGAGCAGGAGCGCACAGGGAGGGAGAGCAGCAATCCCAGCGCAGGGAAGGACAGCTATTTAACCCAGATTAACCCAGATTTAGTCCAGATTTAACCCAGATTTAATCAGATTAACCCAGATTTCCCAGCTGCTCCTGTCTGGAAAAGCCTGGTTTAGCAGCCTCTCCCCGACCCCGGTTTAACGAGGAGCTAATCCAGGGAAGGGCTTCAGGACAGACGAGCTCAGGCTGAACTCAGGAATGCGAGAGGGATCCGGAGCAGAATTCCTGGCAGGATTTTCCCTCCCTGCATCCCGTCTGTGGCTCAGCTCTCCACCCTCCGGGGCAGGGAGGATCCTCAGCGAGGAAAATGGAATTTTTTGGGAAGGATTTCCCAGGAAAAAGGGGGCAAGGCTTCCCCTGTGGAGCGTCCCGAAATCCCCAGGATGGAATTCAAAGGCAAGTTTGTAAGGGAAAATCCCATTCCATCCCCCCACAGCCATAAAATCCTAAAATCTTGTTTTTCAGCTACTAAATGTTGCCTAGAGTTGGAGAAATATGGAATATAGGATAAGAGCAATGGGTTTTCTATATGAAAATCACTGTAACTCATTCATTAGAACCTTTATCAGAAATAACAGAAATTAATTGGATAATCTTAATGAAAAAAACAGAAATAATTTGGATTATCTTAATAAAATCCTAAAATCTTGGTGATTTTTCACCTGTTTTTTTCAGGTACTAAATGCCACAGGAGTTGGAAAAATATGGAATATAGGATAACAGCAATGGTTTTCTATATGAAAATCACTGTAAGTCATTCATTAGAACTTTATCAAGAATAACAGAAATAAATTTGGATTATCTTAATGAAGAGCCACTCAGCATGGCCACAATCCATAAAGCTCAGATGCTTATTGGCCATAATATAGATAATAATGTGAATTATGTTAGATAATATTTGTTATTTCCAAAAAATCTCTTTTCCAAGGAGGGTTCCTGAGTGTTGCCACTGCCAGGGAATTTGGGAACAGCTTGTAAATTTAAATACTTTCCAGAGAGCTGTTGGGATGTGTTGTAAAATACTCACTTTGCTCCTAACACGGCAAGACTTTTGTTTTTTTTTTTTTTTTTATTTCTCTGCTTGAAAAAAAAGGAATATGGAACATACTGATAAGAAAATAATAAACACCTGAGTCTGAACATAAATTACTGTCTCAAATGCCTTCAATCCAGACCCAGAGAAACCCACAACTGGTGCCCCCACATCAGAGCTTTAACTCCAGCAACAACCCGGGAAAAAACCTCACCCCAACACTTCCTTTCCACATCCTGACAGAAATTTTGGGAGCCAAGCTCATCCTTTCCCTCAAAACCCATCTGTAAATGGAATTATCAGCCCATCCACGGCCCTTGATCTTGAATAAACAGATCCAACCCCACGCAAGAACAACCAACTGCACCCGAGCACTGGAAAATCTGGACCAAAGTCTCCTCCAAGGCACCAAATTGCCTCATTTTTCCTGAAACAACTTGGGGTTAGACACCGAAATACTCTGGAAAGCCAGCGCCGTGTGTTTTGTTTAAATTAATCACACAAGTCCAGACAAAAATGGTATTAAAAATATCTTAATGGGCTATTCTGTAGTCGTGCACTTAAGGGTTATTGCTCTTGACTGGCTCATAAATTAATATTTAATTTGCCAATAAAACAATAAGAATTAATTTGGATTATTCTCCTTTCAGAAGGGATTATTTCTCCCTCAATAATCGTTGATAAATGGTGAAATATGCCTCCAGAACACCGAGCAATTCATGGATGCATAAAGAAAAGAGTGGAAAAATCCCTCAAGCTAGCAAGGGAACAAGAAGCGAGCTGAATTCTGAAATTCATTAAATGACAGATCTGCAGCGGTGGGTGACCTGGGAGAGAGCCCAAAAATGAGCATTTTCTGTGCTCCACAGGTGGGATTTGCTGTGTGGAACAGGAGACTTTGGCCTTTGTGTGGAGCTGAGGAATATTTTCCCAAACTCTTGGAAACTTTGGAATAATAAATGACGCTTTTCGGTGAGGTCACTTGGAGCCATCTGTCACCATCTGCTTTTGCAGGAGACAGAAAATGCCCTAAAAATGGAAAAAATCCATCCGAGGATGGTTCTGAGCAGGACCACAGCCCCAATCCATGGGTAATGGGGGAATCTCCTCTGAAAATCCATTGTTTTCCCCAAAGTGGGAATTAAAGACAAGACCCTGACGCCCCTGAGAGCATCACTCCCTCTGACACGAGCAGGGACAGAAATTATCAGAATTATGGTAATACACTGCCAGCCCAGGCTGCATTTAACAAAGCTGGGTTTTTTTCTAGATGATTTCTTTTTTTGAGAGCATTGCAGACTGGCAGGAGCAAAGGCCCTGATTTTAAAAACCTCTCTGGTGGGATCCTCTCTGCCCTCAGGGGATGCTCTTTGCATTTCTTTATTGAGCCTTTCCAAGTTCACCTTGACGCTCAATTTCCTTGTCCACACTGAGCAAACTCCTTCCTTTTCCCATTCCAGCACTGGAAAAACCCAGTTGGCTTTTGATAAATTCAGTTAGCTTGTGTTAAATTCAGTAGCTTTGTTAAATTCGCCAAGATTGAACCCAAAATGGTCCCAAAATGCACGACCTGGCACGGGGTCTCTCACTTTGATCAGTTTCTTGCAGTTCATTGTCCCATCCAGCTTTAGCCCTGAGTCCCACCCTGCTTGTTTTTCTCTCTGCCCAGCCCACGGTGTTTTGTGCTCTGGGCTGAGATTTGGATCATTTGTCTTGTTGCCCCAGCTGGAGCAGGAATTGTTTTGTCTCCCTGCTCTGTGATCAGAGCTTACCAACCCCTAATTGATGCCTTGAGAAGGCTGCAGGTAGCAACAGAGGCTGGACAAGAGCTAAAGAATAAAGCAGGGATTTTATTAAAAGACCTCAATGGATCCACCTTGGGCAGCACAAGAGCCCAGCCCAGGGCTACAACACCCAGGTGAACCCCAAAACCAATGGGTCACAAACCTGAACGCCAAGAATGCAAATTGGAGCAGAACTGATCCCAGGGAGAGACGCCCGGAGCGCTCGTGCATTTTGGACCATTTTGGTTCAATCTTGTGCGAGTTTGACCATTTTGGTTTCACCTGGGTGTAGCCTGGCCCTGGGCGCTCTTGTGCTGGCCAGGTGGATCGCAATTGATGTCTTTTTAATAAATCCTGCTTAATTCTTTAGCTCTGTCCAAGGATCTGTTCTACTCAGCCTCTCAAGGCATCAATTAGGGGTTGGTAAGCTCTGATCCACAGAGCAGGAAGAAAAACATTCCTGCTCCACTGGGCACCAAGGACAAATGATCCAAATCTCAGCCCCAGAGCACAAACACGGGCTGGAGAGAGAAAAACAAGCAGGGTGGACTGCGAGGGGCTAAAGCTGGAAATGGGACAATGAAAACTGCAAGAAACTGATGCAAAGTGAGGAGACCCCGTGCCAGGTCGTGCGAGGGAGGCATTTGCTCGGTTCAATCTTGGCGAATTTATCAAAGCTAACGAATTTAACAAAGCTAACTGAGATTTATCAAAAGCGCACTGGGGTTTTCCAGTGCTGAATGGGAAAAGGAAGGCAGTTTGCTTGCAAGTGTGGACAAGCGAAATGAGGCGTCAAAAACGGTGAGCAGCTTGGAAGGCTTCAATAATACAGGAAATGCAAAGAGCATCCCGCACGCGCGCGCAGAGAGGATCCACCAGAGGAGAGAGAGAGAGCGAGGCCGCTTTGCTTCCTATGCAGATGCTGCAATGCTCTCAAAAAAGAAATCATCTAGAAAAACCGCAGCTTTGTTAAATGCAGCCCTGAGCTGGCAGTGTATTCACGAGAGATTCATAATTCTGTCCTGCTCGTGTGGCAGAGGGGAGTGCATGCACTGCCTCAGGCGCCTCACCAGGGCGGAGTCATCTGCGGGGAGCTCATTTATTCCACTATTGGGGAAAACATGGATTTTTGAGAGATTTTCCACACTTACCCATGGATTGGGCTGTGGGTCCTGCATCAGAACCATCCTGATGGATTTTTTCCATTTTTAGGGCAATTTTCTGGTCTGCCTGCAAAAAGCAGATGGGGTGACAGATTTGCTCCCAAGGACCTCACCGAAAAGGCGGTCATTTATTATTCCAAAGTTTCCCCAGAGTTTGGGAAAATATTCTCTCAGCTCCCACAAAGGCAAGTCTCCTGTTCCACACAGCAAATCCCACCTGTGGAGCACAGAAAATGCTCAAATTTTTGGGTCTCTCCCAGGTTCACCCACCGTGCAGATCTGTCATTTAATTGAATTTGCAGAATTCAGCTCGGCTCTTGTTCCCTTGCTAGACTTAGGGGATTTTTCCACTCTTTCTTTATGGCCATCCCATGAAATTGCTCGTGTTCTGGAGCATATTTCACCATTATCACGATTATGAGGAAGAAATAATCCCTTCTGAAAGGAGAATAATCCAAATTATTCTTATTGTTTTATTGGACAAATTAAAATATAATTTATGAGCCAGTCAAGAGCAATAACCCTTAAACGTGCACGACACAAATGCCCATTAAATATTTTTAATACCATTTTTGTCTGGACCTTGTTGTGAGTTGAATTTCAGTTGGAAAACAAAACACACAGGCGTGGCTGTTCAGGAGTAATTCGTGTCTAACCCCACAGTTGTTTTCAGGGAAAATGAGGCAATCTTGTGCCTTTGAGGAGCCTTTGGCTCAGATTTTCAGTGCTGGGGTGCAGTTGCGTTTCGTTCTTGGTGGGGTTGGATCCGTTTGATTTGAGATCAGGGCCGTGGATGGGGCTTGATAATATCCATTTACAGAGGGTTTTGGGGGGGGAAAGGATGAGCTTGGCTCCAAAATTCTATCAGATGTGGAAGGAAGTGTGGGGTGAGTTTTCCGCAGGTTGTTCTGGAGTTAAGCTCTGATGTGGGGGCACCAGTTGTGGGTTTCTCTGGGGTCTGGATTGAAGGCACTTGAGACACAGTAAATTCAATGTTTCAGACTCAGGTGTTTATTATATCTTATCCAGTATGTTCCATAAATTCCTTTTTATTCAGGCAGAGAAATAAAAAAAAACCCAAAAGTTCTTTGTGTTTTAGGAGCAAAGTGTAGTATTTTACACACATCCCAACAGCTCTTCTGGAAGCATTTAAATTTACATAAGCTGCTTCCAAATTCCCTGGCAGTTGTACACACTCAGGAACCCCCTGGAAACGAGATTTTTTGGAATAATAAAATATTATCTACATAATTTCACAAATTATTATCTATATTATGAGCAGTCAAGCATCTGAGCTTCATGGATTTGGGCCCAGCTCGAAGGTGGCTCTCATTAAATAATCCAAATTTATCGTTATTTCTGACAAAGGTTCTAATGATGACTTACAGATTTCATAGTAGAAAACCCATTGCTGTCTCATCCTATCCCTATTTTCCAACGTGCCTGTGGCATTTTAGTCACCATGAAAAAACCAGGTTAAAAATCACCAAGGATTTTAAGGATTTTTATTAAGATTAAATCCAAATTTATTTCTGTTTTTTTCTACTTAATGATGTATCCAAATTAATTCTTCTGTGATATCCTGATCAAGTTCTAATGAATGACTTAAAGTGATTTTCAACTATAGAAAACCATTGCCTGTTATCCTAACTATTCCATATTTCTTCCAACTCCTAGTGGCATTTAGTAGCCTCGAAAATACCAGGTAAAAATCACCAACGATTTTTAGGATTTTATTAAGATAGATCCAAATTTATTTCTGTTTTTTTTCTTTAAGATTAATCAAATTTTATTTCTGATAAGGTATCTTATGAATGAGTTACAGAAAATGGAGTTTCTATGAAAATCATATAGAAAAACCCATTGCTGTATCTATACTTCCATATTTTTTCAAACTCCTGTGCATTTAAGTAGCTGAAAAACAGGTAAAAATCACCAAGATTTTAGGATTTTATTAGATAATCCCAAATGTATTTCTGGTTTTTTTTTCTTTAAGGATTATCCAAATTTATTTCTGTGTCATTTCTGACAAAGGTTCTAATGAAATGAGTTACAGTGATTTTCAATACCAGAAAACCATTGCCTGTGTATCCTATATTCCATATTTTGTCCAACTCTAGTGGCATTTAGTTAAGCTGAAAAACCACGTAAACAGATCACCAGATTTTTAGAATTTTATAAGAATAATTCAAAATTTATTTCTGTTTTTTTTTCTTAAGATTATCCAAATTAATTTCTGTTAATTTCCTGAGAATAAGTTCTAATGAAGTGACTTACAGTGATTTTCATATAGAAAACCCATTTTGCGTTATCTATATTCCATATTTTTCCAACTCCTGTGGCATTTAGTACCTGAGAAAAACCAGGTAAAAATACCAAGAATTTTAAGTATTTTATTAGAATAATCCAAATTATTTTCTGGTTTATTTTTGATAAAAGGTGTTTATGCATGAGTTACAAAGTGATTTTCATATAGAAAACCCATTGTTGTTATCCTATATTCCATAATTTTCTCCAAACTCTAGTGACATTTTAGTAGCTGAAAAACAAGATTTTAGGATTTATGGCTGTGGAGGGTGGAATGGATTTTCCCTACAAACTTGCCTTTGAATCCATTCCCTGGGCGATCACGCGGGACGCTCCACAGGGGAAAGCCTTGCCCACTTTTTCTGGGAAATCCTTACCCAAAAAATTCCATTTTCCTCGGATGATCCATCCCTGCCCCGAGCGGGTGGAGAGCTGAGCACAGACCCGGGATTGCAGGGAGGGAAAATCCTGCCAGGACAATTCTGCTCCGGAGTCTCTCGCATTCCTGGCTCAGCCCTGAGCTCGTCTGTCCTGAAAGCCCTTCCCTGGTTAAGCTCCTCGATTAAACACGGGTCGCGGGAGAGCAGCTGCTGACCAGGCTTTTCGCAGACAGGAGCAGATGGGAAATCTGGGTTAAATCTGGGTTCAACAATCTGCGACATTAAAATCTGGGTTAAATTCTGGGTTAAATCAGATTCAATCCTGTCTTCCCTGCGACTGGGATTGCTGCTCTCCTCCCTGTGCAGATCCTGTTTATCCTGGCTCAATTGAATTGGAACTAAATCTGTATAAATCTTGACTAAAACTAGATTTAATCTGGAGTAAATCTGGATTAAACTTCTGATTAAATCCTGTCCTTGCCTGGCGTTCAAGGCAGGGGTTGCTGCTCTCCCTCCTGTGCCAGCTGCTGTTTATTTCTGGCTGGATTAAATCTGGATAAAATCGCAGATTAAATCCTGTTCTTCCCTGGTGGGATTGCTGCTCTCCTCCCTGTGCAAACTCCTGCTCATCCTGGACTGGATTGGAATCTGGATTAAACCTGGAGTAAATCTGGATTAAATCTGGACTAAATCTGGGTTAAATCCAGATTAAATTCCTGTCCCTCCTTGCTGGGATTGCTTGCTCTCCCGTCCTTGTGCAGCTCTGCTCAGCCTGGGCTCAAGATATAAATCTGGATTAAATCTGGAGGAAATCTAGATTTAATCTGGAGGAAATATGGATTAAATTCCAGATTAAATCCTGTGCTTGCCTGGCTCCAAGGGGATTGCTGCTTCCCTCCTTGTGCAGCTCCTGCTCATCCTGGGCTGGATTGAATCTGGATTAAATCTGGATTAAATTGTATCCAGAGTACAATCCTGTTCCTTCCCCTGGCTGGATTGCTGCTCTCCCTCCCTGTGCAGCTCCTGCTCACCTGGGCTATTAACATCTGGATTAAATCTGGAGAAATCTGTTTAATCTGAGGAAATATGGTTAAATCCAGATTAAATCCTGTCTTCCTGGCTCCGAGGGATTGCTTGCTCTCCCCTCCTTGTGCAGCTCCTGCTCATCCTGGGCTGGATTGAATCTGGATAAATCTTAAATCTGATTGAAATCTGGGTTAAATCCAGATTAAATCCTGTCCTTCTGCGTGAGATTCTGCTCTCCCTCCTGTGCAGCTCCTGCTCATCCTGGGCTCGGAATAAATCTGGATCAAATCTTGGGTAAAATCTGGAATATCAATCCTGTCCTTGCCTGCTAGCGAGATGCTGCTCTCCCCCCTTGTGCAGCCCTGCTTTATCTCTGGGCTGGATTAAATCTGGATTAAAATCTACAGATTTAAATTTTAAATCTAGATTAAATCCTGTTCTCCTCTGGCTCGGGATTGCTGCTCTCCCTCCCTGTGCACACTCCTGCTCATCCTGGGCTGGATTAGAATCTGAATTAAACCTGGAGTAAATCTGGTTAAATCTGGGTTAAATCTGGGTTAAATCCGGAATTAAATCCTGTCCCTCCTTGCTGGGATTGCTGCTCTGCCTCCTGTGCAGCTCCTCCTGCATTACCTGGGACTGGATTAAATCTGGATTAATCTGGATTACAATCTGGATTTAATCCTGTCCTTCCTGGCTGGGATTGCTGCTCTCCCTCCCTGTGCAGCTCCTGCTCATCCTGGGCTGAGTCAGCCCTTGCAGAGGTTTGTGAGCAGCTGGGCTCCCGCGTCCGGATGAGGAATCCATGGCCAGGAGGATGCTGAGCGTGAGATGTTTGCTTTGTTCCCTGATTTGAATCCTGATTCCCCAGGATTTCCTGTTCCCTTTGTTCCCTTGCTTGCTTTGACCTGCTTATTCCTGCAATTTATGTCAAATGGAAATAAATATTTATACAAATCTCCCACCAAGAGCTCCCATCAGTAGCTGCTCCCTTCCCCCAAAAAAAGATATTTTTCCACTAAAAGCCCAGGAAAGTGCAGCTGTCAAACTCCTTAACTTCCCCTGGCTCCAAAGAAGGTTTAACCAGGGAAAAGCAGTGAGGAGTTGAGAGCAGTAAACAAGTTAAACATTATTAAAACACACGTGTCTCGTGGAGGAGATGAATTTGATTGTGTGGGTTTATTTTTACAGCCTTATTTCACCGAGGAAAGGAGGAAAGAAAAGCCTGGGAGCTGAGCCAAGGTGATGGAGCTGAAACAAAGCCCAAGGAAGGAGTTTTCCACCGGGCTCATTTTGTTCCCTAAAACTGTCTCCCTATCTGCCAATCTTGGGTCAACAAACACGGCGTGATTGACAAGTTAAATGTTTAGCTTAGCCTGCAACTCAGTATAAACCAATTTAAAATTTCCAGTGCAGGAGGGAGAGGGAAGAGAAACAAACAATGTCCTTTCCTCCCTCGGCTCTCCCTGGATGGAGCAGCATCCAGGAATGGCTCTGTGGTGGCCAAAGGGACATCCCGGCAGGTGGGGACTGCTCATCCTCCTTGTCCCATGTCCAGCTGCAAGGCAAGAGAAATTCCATTTGCCTCATTTGTCGAGTGGGCAGTTTTCTTATTCTCTTCCACAAATCACTCTTCCCTCAGTAGGGAAGTCTGCTATTGATGTCCCTGCATGGCTGATAAAAAATACAGCATCCCATTGGAGAATGTGAGCCCAGAGGGAGGAGCCCAAGCATTCCTACCTGGATAGAATCTGGAGATTCTGGAACACCAGCCAAGCATTCCTACCTGGAATAGAATCTGGAGATTCTGGAACACCAGCCAAGCATTCCTCCCTGGATAGAATCTGGAGATTCTGGAACACGCAGGCCAAGCATTCCTACCTGGATAGAATCTGGAGATTCTGGAACACCAGCCAAGCCATTCCTGCTGGATAGAATCTGGAGATTCTGGAACACCAGCCAAGCATTCCTACCTGGATATAATCTGGAGTTCTGGAACACCAGCCAAGCATTCCTACCTGGATAAGTCTGGAGATTCTGAAAAGACAGCCAAGCATTCTACCTGGATAGAATCTGCGAGATTCTGGAACAACACGCGGCCAAGCATTCCTACCTGGATAGATCTGAGATTCTGGAACACAGCCAAGCATTCCTACCTGGATAGAATCTGGAGATTCTGGAACACAGCCGCGGCTTTCTGCACTGGATTTCCCGAGGAACAGCAGCTGCCTCTTTCCCGACTTGGTGTGAGTTGAATTTCAGTTGGAAAACAAAACACACAGGCGCTGCTTTCAGGAGTAATTGTCGTGTCTAACTCCCAAGTTGTTTCAGACGGAAAATGAGGCAATTTGGTGCCTTGAGGAGCCTTTGGCTCAGATTTTCCAGTGCCTGGGGGTGCAGTTGGTTTGTTCTTGGTGGGGTTGGATCCGTTTAATGTTGAGATCAGGGCCGTGGATGGGGCTGATAATTCCATTTACAGATGGGTTTTGGGGGAGAAAGGATGAGCTTGGCTCCAAAATTCTATCAGGATGTGGAAGGAAGTGTGGGGTTGAGGTTTTCCCAGCGTTGTTGCTGGAGTTAAAGCTCTTGATGTGGGGGCACCAGTTTGTGGGTTTCCTGGGGTCTGGATTGGAAGGCACTTGAGACAGTAATTCAATGTTTCAGACTCAGGTGTTTATTAGTATTCTTATCCAGTATGTTCCATAATTCCTTTTTATTCAGGCAGAGAAATAAAAAAAAAAACCCAAAAGTTCTTTTGCGTGTTTTAGAGAGCAAAGTGTAGTATTTTACACACATCCCAAAGCTCTCTGGAAGCATTTAAATTTACAAAGCTGCCTTCCTAAAATTCCCTGGCAGTTGGTACAACACTCAGGAACCCCCTCTGAAAACAGATTTTTTGGAATAAAAAATATTATCTACATAATTCCAACAATTATATCATATTATGAGCATCAGCATCGAGCTTCATGGATTTGGGCCCAGCTCGAGGTGGTCTCATTAAAATAATCCAAATTTATCTGTTATTTCTGACAAAGGTTCTAATGATGACTTACATGGATTTTCATAGAGAAAACCCTATTGCTGTTATCTCTAATTTCCATTTTTCCAACCTGCCTGTGGCATTTAGTACCTGAAAAACCAGGTAAAAATCACCAAGGATTTTAAGGATTTATTTTAAAAGATTAATCCAAATTTATTTTCTGTTTTTTTTCTACTTAAGATTATCCAAATTAATTTTCTGTGATATTCTGATCAAGTTCTAATGAATGACTTAAAGTGATTTTCAACTATAGAAAACCCATTGCCTGTTATCCTAACTATCCATATTTCTTCAACATCCTGTGGGCATTTAGTAGCTGAAAAACAGGTAAAAATCACACAAGATTTCTTAGTGATTTTATAAGATAGATCCAAACTTTATTTCTGTTTTTTTTCTTTAAGATTAATTCAAATTTTATTTCTGATAAGTATCTTATGAATGAGTTACAGTGAAACTGAGTTTCTATGAAAATCATATAGAAAACCCATTGCTGTATCTATATTCCATATTTTTCTCAACTCCTGTGGCATTTCAGTAGCTGAAAACAAGGTAAAAATCACCAAGATTTTAGGATTTTATTAGATAATCCCAAATGTATTTCTGTTTTTTTTTCTTTAAGGATTATCCAAATTTATTTCTGTGTATTTCTGACAAAGGTTCTAATGAAGATGAGTTACAGTGATTTTCATACAGAAAACCCATTGCTGTTATCCTATATTCCATATTTTTCCAACTCTAGTGGGCATTTTAGTAGCTGAAAAACCACGTAAACAATCACCAGATTTTAGAATTTTATAAGAATAATTCAAATTTATTTCCTGTTTTTTTTTTTAAGATTATCCAAATTAATTTCTGTTATTTCTGAGAAAAAGGTTCTAATGAATGAACTTTACAGTGATTTTCATATAGAAAACCCATTGCTGTACTATATTCCATATTTTCCAAACTTCCTGTGGCATTTAGTACCTGAGAAAAACCAGGTAAAAATCAACCAAGAATTTTAAGTATTTTATTAGATAATCCAAATTATTTTCCTGTTTATTTTGATAAGTTTTATGAATGAGTTACAGTGATTTTCATATAGAAAACCCATTGTTGTTATCCTATATTCCATAATTTTCTCCAAACTCTAGTGAATTTAGTAGCTGAAAAACAAGATTTTAGGATTTATGGCTGTGGAGGTGTGGAATGGAGTTTTCCCTCTACAACTGCCTTTGATCCATCCCTGGGGCATCACGCGGGACGCTCCACAGGGGAAAGCCTTGCCCACTTTTTCTGGGAAAATCCTTTACCCCAAAAAATTCCATCTTTCCTCGGATGATCCATCCCTGCCCCGAGCGGGTGGAGAGCTGAGCACAGACCCGGGCATGCAGGGAGGCGAAAATCCTGCCAGGAAATTCTGCCTCCGGATCTCTCGCATTCCTGCGCTCAGCCCTGAGACTCGTCTGTCCCTGAGAAGCACCCTTCCCTGGTTAAGCTCCTCGTTAAACAGCGGGGTCGGGGAGAGGCGCTGCCCTGACCAGGCTTTTCCAGACAGGAGCAGATGGGAAATCTGGGTTAAATCTGGGTTCACACATCTGGACTTAAATCGTGGGTTAAGATCTGGGTTAAATCCAGATTCAATCCCTGTCTTACCCTGGACTGGGATTGACCTGCTCTCCCTCCCTGTGCAGATCCTGTTATCCTGGCCAATTGAATCTGGACTAAATCTGGTAATATTAATCCTTGGACTAAAACTAAGATTTAATCTTGGAAGTAAATCTGGATTAAACTTCTGATTAAATCCTGTCCTGCCTGGCCTTCAAGGCAGGGGTTGCTGCTCTCCCTCCCTGTGGCAGCTGCTGTTTATTCTGGCTGGATTAAATCTGGATAAAATCGCAGATTAAATCCTGTTCTTCCCTGGTGGGATTGCTGCTCTCCTCCCTGTGCAAACTCCTGCTCATCCTGGACTGGATTGGAATCTGGATTAAACCTGGAGTAAATCTGGGTTAAATCTGGACTAAATCTGGGTTAAATCCAGATTAAATTCCTGTCCCTCCTTGCTGGGATTGCTTGCTCTCCCGTCCTTGTGCAGCTCTGCTCAGCCTGGGCTCAAGATATAAATCTGGATTAAATCTGGAGGAAATCTAGATTTAATCTGGAGGAAATATGGATTAAATTCCAGATTAAATCCTGTGCTTGCCTGGCTCCAAGGGGATTGCTGCTTCCCTCCTTGTGCAGCTCCTGCTCATCCTGGGCTGGATTGAATCTGGATTAAATCTGGATTAAATGGTTAATCCAGAGTACAATCCTGTTCCTTCCCCTGGCTGAGATTGCTGCTCTCCCTCCCTGTGCAGCTCCTGCTCATGCCTGCGGCTCATTAACATCTGGATTAAATCTGGAGAAATCTAGATTTAATCTGGAGGAAATATGGATTAAATCCAGATTAAATCCTGTCTTGCCTGGCTCCAAGAGGGATTGCTTGCTCTCCCCTCCTTGTGCAGCTCCTGCTCATTCCTGGGCTGGATTGAATCTGGAATTTAAATCTGATTAAATCTGGGTTAAATCCAGATTCAATTTCCTGTCCTTCATGCGCTGAGATTCTGCTCTCCCTCCCTGTGCAGCTCCTGCTCATCCTGGGCTGGATTATAAATCTGGATCAAATCTGGGTATAAATCTGGAATTCAATCCTGTCCTTCGCCTGGCTCGCAGAGGAATGCTGCTCTCCCCCCTTGTGCAGCCGCTGCTGTTTATTCTGGGCTGGATTAATCTGGATTAAAATCCAGATTTAAATTTTTAAATTAGATTAAATCCTGTTCTGCCCTGGCTGGGATTGCTGCTCTCCCTCCCTGTGCACACTCCTGCTCATCCTGGGCTGGATTGAATCTGATTAAACCTGGAGTAAATCTGGTTAAATCTGGTTAAAATCTGGTTAAATCCGGAATTAAATCCTGTCCCTCCTTGGCTGGGATTGCTGCTCTCCCTCCTGTGCAGCTCCTCCTCATCCTGGGCTGGATTAAATCTGGATTCAATCTGGATTCAATCTGGATTTTAATCCTGTCCTTCCTGGCTGGGATTGCTGCTCTCCCTCCCTGTGCAGCTCCTGCTCATCTGGGCTGAGTCAGCCCTTGCAGAGGTTTGTGAGCAGCTGGGCTCCCAGCAGATTCCCTGGATGAGGAATCCATGGCCAGGAGGATGCTGAGCGTGAGATGTTTGCTTTGTTCCCTGATTTGAATCCATGATTCCCCAGGATTTCCTGTTCCCTTTGTTCCCTTGCTTGCTTTGACCTGGCTTATTCCTGCAATTTATGTCAAATGAAATAAATATTTATACAAATCTCCCACCAAGAGCTCCCATCAGTAGCTGCTCCCTTCCCCACAAAAAAAGATATTTTTCCACTAAAAGCCCAGGAAAGTGCAGCTGTCAAACCTCCTAATAACTTCCCCTGGCTCCAAAGAAGGTTTAACCAGGGAAAAGCAGTGAGGAGTTGAGAGCAGTAAACAAGTTAAACATTATTAAAACAACACGTGTCTCGTGGAGGAGATGAATTTGATTGTGTGGGTTTATTTTTACAGCCTTATTTCACGAGGAAAGGAGGAAAGAAAAGCCTGGGAGCTGAGCCAAGGTGATGGAGCTGAAACAAAGCCCAAGGAAGGAGTTTTCCACCGGGCTCATTTTGTTCCCTAAATAACTGTCTCCCATAATCTGCCAATCTTGGGTCAACAAACACGGCGTGATTGACAAGTTAAAATGTTTAGCTTAGCCTGCAACTCATATAAACCAATTTAAAATTTCCAGTGCAGGAGGGAGAGGGAAGAGAACAAACAATGTCCTTTCCTCCCTCGGCTTCTCCCTGGATGGAGCAGCATCCAGGAATGGCTCTGTGGTGGCCAAAGGGACATCCCGGCAGGTGGGGACTGCTCATCCTCCTTGTCCCATGTCCCAGACTGCAAGGCAAGAGAAATTCCATTTGCCTCATTTTGTCGAGTGGGCAGTTTTCTTATCTCTTCCACAATCACTCTTCCCTCAGTAGGGAATGTCTTGCTAATTGAATGTCCCTGCATGGCTGATAAAAAATACAGCATCCCATTGGGAGAATGTGAGCCAGAGGGAGGAGCCCAAGCATTCCTACCTGGATAGAATCTGGAGATTCTGGAACACCAGCCAAGCATTCCTACCTGGATAGAATCTGGAGATTCTGGAACACCAGCCAAGCATTCCTGCCCGGATAGAATCTGGAGATTCTGGAACACCAGGCAAGCATTCCTACCTGGAATATGAATCTGGAGATTCTTGGAACACCAGCCAAGCATTCCTCTGGATAGAATCTGGAGTTCTGGAACACAAGCCAAGCATTCTACCTGGATATAATCTGGAGGTTCTGGAACACCAGCCAAGCATTCCTACCTGGATATAGTCTGGAGATTCTGAAAAGACAGCCAAGCATTTCTACCTGGATAGAATTGCGAGATTCTGGAACAACACGCGGCCAAGCATTCCTACCTGGATAGATCTGAGATTCTGGAACACAGCCAAGCATTCCTACCTGGATAGAATCTGGAGATTCTGGAACACAGCCGCGGCTTTCTGCACTGGATTTCCCGAGGAACAGCAGCTGCCTCTTTCCCATCTCAGATTCTATCCAGGTAGGAATGCTTGGCTCCTCCCTCTGGGCTCACATCTCCCAATGGGATGCTGTAGTTCTTATCAGCCATGCAGTGACATCCAATAGCAGACGTTCCCTACTGAGGGAAGAGTGATTGTGGAAGAGATAAGGAAAACTGCCCACTCGACAAATGATGGCAAATGGAATTTCTCTTGCCTTGCAGYCTGGGACATGGGACAAGGAGGGATGAGCAGTCCCCACCTGCYGGGATGTCCCTTTGGCCACCACAGAGCCATTCCTGGATGCTGCTCCATCCAGGGRGAGCCGAGGGAGGAAAGGACATTGTTTGTTTCTCTTCCCTCTCCCTCCTGCACTGGAAATTTTAAATTGGTTTATATGAGTTGCAGGCTAAGCTAAACAYTTTAACTTGTCAATCACGCCGTGTTTGTTGACCCAAGATTGGCAGATATGGGAGACAGTTATTAGGGAACAAAATGAGCCCGGTGGAAAACTCCTTCCTTGGGCTTTGTTTCAGCTCCATCACCTTGGCATCAGCTCCCAGGCTTTTCTTTCCTCCTTCCTCGGTGAAATAAGGCTGTAAAAATAAACCCACACAATCAATTCATCTCCTCCACGAGACACGTGYGTGTTTAATAATGTTTAACTTGTTTACTGCTCTCAACTCCTCACTGCTTTTCCCTGGTTAAACCTTCTTTGGAGCCAGGGGAAGTTAAGGAGGTTTGACAGCTGCACTTTCCTGGGCTTTTAGTGGAAAATATCTTTTTTTTGGGGGGAAGGGAGCAGCTACTGATGGGGAGCTCTTGGTGGGAGATTTGTATAAATATTTATTTCCATTTGACATAAATTGCAGGAATAAGCAGGTCAAAGCAAGCAAGGGGAACAAAGGGAACAGGGAATCCTGGGGAATCAGGATTCAAATCAGGGAACAAAGCAAACATCTCCRCTCCAGCATCCTCCTGGCCATGGATTCCTCATCCAGGGAATCTGCTGGGAGCCCAGCTGCTCACAAACCTCTGCAAGGGCTGACTCAGGCCCAGGATGAGCAGGAGCTGCACAGGGAGGGAGAGCAGCAATCCCAGCCAGGGAAGGACAGGATTGAATCCAGATT
>NDFG01000301.1:116491-128293 GCA_002167245.1 Sporophila hypoxantha
AGGCAGGAGCCTCCCCTGAAATGGAGAATGTAAACCCTCCCCACCCCTCCGAATTGCTATAATTTTAAATTAAGGGGCTCTCAGGCAAAGATATGGGAGCAGGAAATAACAGTTCTTTAATAGAAAAAAAAAGAATAAAATAAACAATGCAGTCCACTAGAACGACACTGACAGAGTCAGAACCCAACCTGACACCCTGTTGGTCAGGGTGTTGGTGGCAGTCCAATTGAAAATGTGGCTGCAGCCCTCTGAAGTATCAGGGGTGGTTCTGTTGGAGCAAGGAGGATCTGTAGAGAAGGATGTATTCTTCCTCTGAAGATCCAGGGGAGGAAGAGGCAGCTGCTGTTCCTCTGGGGAATCCCGTGGAGAAAGCCAAGCTGATGTTCCAGGATCTCAGATTATATCTGGGTAGAAATGCTTGGCTCCTCCCTCTGGGCGGAGCATCTCACAATGGGATGTTATAGTTCTTATCAGTCGTGCACTGACATTCAATAGTCTGTTATCAGCAATGTCCCCTCCCAGGGAGGTGTGACTGTGGTCACTCAAAGAGAGAGATAAGGCAAACTGCCCACTTGACAAAGGTAATCTGCTATACAGATGGCAATGGAAAACATCTTGCATGCAATCTTCAACACAGGGGAAAAATGGGGTGTCCTGGGAGGTCCAGGGCTCACCTGGCACTCAGAGGAGCTTCAGAAGGAAAAGGGAAGTCCCGGGAATTGCTGAAATTCCCAACAGACACTTTTCAAGATCCTGGAAAATCCAGCATCCTTCCAGATCCTGGAAAATCCAGCATCCTTAAAGACCCTGGAAAATCCAGCATCCTTAAAGACCCTGGAAAATCCAGCATCCTTCCAGACCCTGGAGAATCCAGAATCCTCCCAGACTCTGGAAAATCCAGCATCCTTAAAGATCCTGGAAAATCCAGAATCCACCCAGATCCTGGAGAATCCAGAATCCTTCCAGACTGTGGGAAATCCAGCATCCTGAGCATCCTTCTGGAAGTCCTGCTCAGCCTCTTCCCCCAGTTATTGCTGACCCTTATTTACCTCGGGGCAGGGAAATGGTTCCAGGCTGAGACAGCTCCATCCAGAGACTGAAATTTCCCCCCAAAACGAATCTTCTTTTTTCCTTTTTATCCCCAAACCTCTCCCAATTCCTGGTTCCCCTCCCCAGCCTCAATAATTGCTTTTTTTTTCTGCCTCCCAGGCACGGGCAGAAAAGCCCCACAGAACTGGAGGCGAGGCAGACAGATTTCAATTAGCAATGCCCACAAACCATCTGATTAAATCCATAAAAATAATATCTTCCCACCTCAGCAGCTCGCCATGCCCCCTACATTAAAATAAACACTTCCAGCCTCGACTTTTTTTGTTCATTGTAATCGTCCCAAATCGGTGGCTCCAGCCTCCCTCGCTGGCTTCTGTAAAAATAATTCCATTTTCCTGCTGAACCAAAGCGTCTTTATCCAGCCCTGGTTTAGCCAGGGGAGTTCCAAACAGGATGCTTTGATCCCAGAAATTCCAACAGGAGCTGCTGATCCCAGGCCCAGGAATCAGGTGGGTGGCAGTGGGGTTATAGGGAATTTTGTATTATATAATTGTGTTTATGTAATATTAATTTAATATTATAATTATTAATTTATGCATTATATAATAGTGTGTATATTATAATTGTATTGTATATATTATATAATTCCATACATTATTTATTAAATATATATTATATATTATATATCTCCCTACATTATTACATATTACATATTATATATATAATACATAATATATAGTATATATATTATATTATATAGAATATATGTAATATATTCTATATAATATATTCTATATTAAAATATATATAAATAAAATTATATAAATAAAATTATTTAAATAAAATATATAAAATATATATAATATATAGTATATAATATAGTATTATATGGTATACACTATATATTATATATTATAGATTTTATATTATATATTCCTATAATTATACCTTAGATATTCCCTATAATTATATATTATATATTCCCTATATTATCCTATATAGGGAATATCAGGGAATTTCCTGAGCTGGATGAGCCTCAGGGATCATCCAGTCCTGCCATGACACATTCCCACCCTATGCAACCCAAATTCTTCCAGATCATGGCAACAATTCTGGTTTGAACACTCACAGGGCTATTTTGGGGAAAAAACTTGGGAAAAAAGGAAATTCCTTGTCCTGCTCTGGTGCTCCCAGGATTAAGAATTGATCCTTTATTTTAACACTGCATCTGGTCCTGCAGGAATTCAGGCACAGAACTGSGTTCAGCTGGAGGAAAAGGAGATTTTTGGGATGCATCTGCCCAGGTTATTTAGCTGAGGGATTGCTGTAACCCCAGATGCAGAGTGTAGGTGGAATAAATGGAATTTTTGGGCTCTGGAGAGGCTGGCACTGCTGGCAGCTCCTGCTGGGACTGGATCGAGCACCAAGGACAGCCCTGGGGAAKGGAACCATGAGGAAAAGTGTCCTGGAGCAGAAGCTGTCACTAAAAATTTATTTTTTGGTTCTATTTGAAATATTGCCACGTCAATTAAAACAAGAGAGCCACCAAAAGGGAAGAGAAAAAGCACAGGGAACTGCCATTCTTTGCTATTTTATCTCAAATTTTTACTGTTTCAAAATGTATTCTCAGTGTCAAAGGCTGGAGGAGAAAACCAGGATAAGAAGAATTCTTTTCTTAACTATTTCGATTTTTTTTTTCCCTCAAAGTTTACTCCAGAAGAAGGGAATTTAGAAAAAGTTTCAACCTGAAAACGTAGAGGAATATTTTGAATTTCTTAAATAGGGATGCAAATCCCTTTATTTTTTCCCGGTTATTCTCCACCTCTACAAACCAGATCCTTCATCAAGAGCCAGGATTTTCCCTCAGAACAGGGGAAATTGGGATATTTTGGATATGTTGCAGTTGTCCTGTTGTTTTCACCCCAGAGCAGGAGCAGGTTGTTCCTGCCCTCTCTTTCCTGCTTTGCTGTCCCTTTATATCCTGGGAATTTTGTCCAGAGCCGCCTTCCCAAAAGAAAAAAGTCTTAAGTGTGAATAAACTGATAATTTAKTGTGAATAAAGTGATAATTTGTATCTTCTCCCCCTGAAGCATRAAGTTTGGCCAAATTCAGGCAGATTTTTATATTGTGGCAACATATCTGAGACATAATGCTTTCTCCCACATAAAGTGTCTCCTCGAAGATTTTGGAAGAGAAACTTTTAATTTCTAAATGAAAAAAAAAATATAATAATCTGCACACATGAAAGCTTTTTCTTAGCCTCATTTTTGGAGCTGTGTAAGTTTTTCCTGGGAGTGGGAGGAAAATCCAGTGGACRGAATTTGCAAAAATGTTTCTTTGCAGGGTTTGGTTGTGATCAGTGATTCCCTACSCAGGCCAGGCTCTTATCACCTGCCCTTGAGATGCCCAAAATCTGCTGGGTGAGGTTTGGGTTTGGGGAATGTTTGAAGGATTTTTCAAATCCTTCCTGGACTCGGTGCACCTCTTGCAGGCTGCTGCTCCAGCAAGGATTTAATGGGGTTTTTATTGGGTTTTTATTGTTCCTGATATTGCCGAGCTGCAGGGGGGAGCTGGGGAGGAATCCTGTGTTAATGCTGGCCTCAGCCTGGAATAATCCCAGCAAAGCTTTTATGGGGCTTTGCTACTGAAAAAGGACTTTCTCCCCTTTGGTTTCCCTGTGATGCCTCAGGTTTGAGCTGTTCTATTTTTCAGATTCATGTGCTGCTTTAGTGTGTGGGTCTGAGCTCTCACATTTATTCCAAACATTGCAGGTTGAAAAAAATGAATCAGGGGAAGGCAGGAGGTCTCAATGCCATGTTCAAAACTAAGAGAAAAGAAGAAAAAAGAGCTAAAATCCCCCCCAAAAGTTTTGTGTACCATCGCTCACCTTGGGTACAGCCCCTGCAAAATGCTTTGGGATGAATAGTCAAAGATTATTTATGCAAACAATTGCAAGTTGAAAAATGACAGCTCAGGTGAAAGAGTTGAAGGTTGGGTGTCCAGAGTAAACAAAAAAAGCACGCTAAAATATGAGAGCTTAGCACTGTGAGATGTTCTGATGAAGAAAATCAATCTGTTGAAGTCATTTTCCTGCTGCTCACTGAACATCCATCGCTCTCCTCTGGATCTAATTCATCTTGTGGGGATGAGAATCTGATTTTTGGGCAGACCTCCAAACCCAAAGAAGCTCCAGATCACGTGGGGTTTCCAAACTGATGCAAAAATGCCCTGGACAGAGGGACAGAGTGACATCAGTGATGGCCTCAGGTTGAGCTTTTCTATTTTTCAGGTTCTGTGCTGCTTTAGTGTGTGGCTCTGGGCTCACATCAGGGGATGCTGAGCTCTGTGCACAGAGCAGGGAGACAAAACAATTCCTGCTCCAGCTGGGCACCAAAGGACAAATGATCCAAATCTCAGCCCCGCAGAGACAAACACCGTGGGCTGGAGAGAGAAAAACAAGCAGGGTGGGACTGGATGGGCTAAAGCTGGAATGGGACAATGAACTGCAAGATGCAAATGGAGCAGAACTGATCCCAGGGAGAGATACCCGTGCCCGGCCGTGCATTGTTGGGGCCATTTTGGTTCCATCTTTGGGTTCATTTGGGGCCATTTTGGTTCATCTTGGTGCACAGCCCTGCTGGGCTCTTGTGCTGCCGCAAGGGTGGATCCATGGAGGAAGATGCTTTGGAATAACTCCTGCTTTATTTCTGTAACTCTGCCCAGCTCTGCCTCCAGCTCAGCCTTCTCAAGCCATCCCTGGAAGCCAAAGGCAAAGATCCTGAGCTGTGGGCTGGGGCTCTGAGCAGAGCCCAGGAGCTTCCTGGCTGTGCCATTCCCCAGTTCCCTCCCGGAGCAATGCCTGGCTGTGCAGATGAGCAGATAAACTCCCCATTCCTCGGGAATGCTGTCCCTAATTCCCAATGCCCCGAGCAGGAGAAGGGACCGAGCCCTGTGATCAGCCTCATTCATCTCCCTTTGCTCACACCCTCCCTGCTCCGAGCACGGCAGGGCCCAGCACAGTGAGATCCCGGTTTTATCTCGGTTCAGGGATCTCTCCTTATTTATTTAAACCTCTGCTGCCTCCAGCTCCAGTAACGATGCTGCTGCCCTCAGCATCACGGCCCCTGCCAACAACAACAAGCTCCATTTAGTCTGCTACAGCTTCCTACAGAGAATTGTTTTCTCACTTTACTCCTGATCCTCAACCCTTTCMAAATAGGCAAAGCCTAAAAATTATCCCCAACAGGCTTTTGCATTCATCCACTTTGAAACAAAGCCTTTACACATGTTTGTTCTGCAGGGTCCCACTGATTTTGCCCTTTGCAAACTTTTCTCCCATTGCTTCTCTCCAAGGCTTTTCCTTCCAGGACTTTTTTTTTTATCTGAATGTGAAAGGCTGGAAGGGGACAGAGACAAAAAAATAATCATAAAAAGGACAGAAAAAAAAATCCAATGTATTTCTTTTATTTGATTTCCAGTTCCTTATTTAYGCATCTACAAACACACAGGGGCAAATGCTGTGTTCTAATCCTGCAATAATTGGCTCTGGAAAAACAGAGACAATTATTGTAGGATTATAACATTATATTATTATTATTATTAGATAATAACATTATATTATATTATAACATTAGATTTGAAATAATAATAATAATAATAATAATAATAATAATAATAATAATAATAATAATAATAATAATAATAATAATAATAATATTGTGAGAATCCAAAGAGCTCTTGGGATGATGGGGAAATTACTCCTGAGTGCGTGGGCACCTCAGCAATGCCAGGGAGGGAAAAAAATCCTCCCCTGTGCCTGCTCCTGTCTGCAGATCCCTGATCCAGCCCCAGCAGGAGCTGCCAGCAGTGCCAGCCTCTCCAGAGCCCAAAATAAATTCCATTTATTCCACCTACACTCTGCATCTGGGGTTACAGCAATCCCTCAGCTAAATAACCTGGGCAGATGCATCCCAAAAATCTCCTTTTCCTCCAGCTGAGCCCAGTTCTGTGTCTGACTTCCAGCAGGACCAGATTCAATGTTAAAATAAAGGATCAATTCTTAATCCTGGAAGCACSAGAGCAGGACAAGGAATTTCCTTTTTTCCCAAGTTTTTTCCCCAAGAAAACCCCCTGGGACTGTTCAAACCAGAATTTTTGCCATGATCAGGAAGAATTTGGGTTGCATAGGGTGGGAATGTGTCCTGTGCAGGACCCAGTGATCCCTGAGGCCCATCCTGGAGGAGACAGAGRCTGAGGTGGCTCCGTGCAAGGATCTCAGCAATTCCTGTCCTGCTGTCCTGGGCTGTTCCCAGCCTGGAAAAGGRAACTCAGAGCTGTCAAAAACCCCACACAACTTCTGAGTCTTTGGTTTTGGTCATTTTTCTTCTTTGGTCACCCTTCTCCCAGACTAAGCCCGGCTCTGCTGGGAAAGGTGCAGCCTGGGAGGACTCTGGGGTGGCTTTGTGCTCTCCACCAACAGCAGAGGGAAAATCCCCAAAACAGCAGAGGGAAAACCCCAAAAACAGCAGAGGGAAAATCCCAAAAAGGGCTGCTCTGCCTGCAGGTCACTGCTCTGGAGCAAGTTGTGAAGAGGAATTCCGTGTCCTGACCGCCCACACTGGGATGTGCTGAAGGGAAAATGCTCCTTCAGGAGGACGTGGCCGCTGTGGGAGCAGCTCTGGCTGAACTCCTGCGGCTCATCTCAGGTGTCCCTCAGTTTTGGGGTCTCTGCTGCTCAGAGTGACCCCGAGATGTGTTGGAAAGTCTCTTTTCCCAGCCTGGTGGTCAAAGAAGGAGTCAGAGCTCTTCAGTTCTCGGTCTCAAGGTTGTTTATTGTTTCTTATCTATAAAATTCTTTCTCCTGTCCAGCTGAGGTCCGTTCAGCAGGACAGACAGAGGCACTCTGCCTGCCCCCAGGGTGGTGTTAGCTTTTTATACTAAAAACTACGTGTGCATTATTTACCATAACTTCCCAGAAATTCCACGTTAAATATCGCGGCAGAACTTGGGGTTGGTTGTGCTCAGCTGCTCCAGGAGCACAGCCAGGCCCTGGGAGCTCATCCAGCCCAAGCCCCTTCCCTGGAGGCTGCAGCAGTGGAAGCTGTTTGGGATCCTCTGGATTTTAACAACACAGTCCCATGGCCATCCCCGTTCACATTTTGGAGGAATGCTGTTGTTATTTCTGTGAAATAATGGGAGGTGTCCTCTCCAACCTTCTGCCCCTTTCACACGTCCTCTGAAAACTCCACTCCTCACTGGAGGCACCACAAAGCTGCTCTGGGTGSACAGCTGAGGTTTTCACACTGGAGCAGCACATCCAGGATCTTGAACTGTCCCAAAACTCCAAAGAGACAAAATCAAGAACACTGAAGTGACTTCTCGTGAGCCTCCTTCCTTGGCTGCTGTGGGGAGGACAATTTGCCTGCTCACAGGGGAAGCAGAACTYGTGCTGTGGCTCATTCTTAACTCCTGTAAACTGTGTCAAACCCTGATCAACCCTGGAGTACCAGTTTTGGAAAATGAGATATTTAGCAGGGCCTGTTCCATCAGGAGGAGTCTTGGGAAGGGGAGCTCGGACTGGAGGAGGACTGGAAGGAGAGCTCTGAGTGGAAAAAGCATTCCCAGCACTTCCAACACCTCTTTTACCACAGGATTTTGCCATCTGAATAGGATATTCAAATATTTAATAACTGGGGGTGAGCTGGGATTTAGTTTTGATTTAGTTTTGATTTGTAGGTGCTGGAAGGAACTTTCCACTTATCTGTTGCACTTGGTGTTATCAAATCTATGAACCYGACATAAAAGATAATTTACAAAATYATTCMCAGCCACRTTTTCCAATTGCATTTGCAGGAGTCCATAAGGACAGTGATGTCTCTGGATGGTTCACATCACCAAAATTGTGGGGCAGGACTTTCTGGTTAAATCTTTCCCTGGTTAAAACACAACTGGAGCAGCTCAGAGAACTGGTATCTGCTCTTCACACATTTCTTGTTTAGAAGAGGTGGCTTCCAGTATGAGAGTCCTTTAAAAAATCCAGGCTTGTATATCCAAAGTGAGCCCACCAGAAAAGAAAAACAATCTAAAAAGAAGTAATATACTGGGGGGTGAGCTGTGATTTAGTTTTGATTTAATTTTGATTTGTAGTGCTGGAAGAACTTGCACTTTTCAGTTACCTGTTGCACCTTGAGGTGGTGCTAATCAAATCTATGAACCCGACATAAAAGATAATTTACAAAATCATTCACGGCCAACGTTTTTCCAATTGCATTTGCAGGAGTCCATAAGGACGGTGATGTCTCTGGATGGTTACAATCACAAAAATTGTGGGGCAGAATTTTCTGGTTAAATCTTTCCTGGTTAAAATTTTCCCTGTTAAAACTTCCCCTCGTTAAAACACAACTGGAGCAGCGCAGAGAACTGGTATCTGCTCTTCACACATTTCTTGTTGAAAGAGTGGCTCCAGTATGAAGCCTTTAAAAAATCCAGGCTGTATATCCAAAGTGAGCCACCAGAAAAGAAAAACAATAAAGAAAGTAGCTTTGAAAGCCTGGGCAAAGGTCTGGAGGAGCCAAGTGTTTTCGCTTCCCTGCAGTAAAGCGTGGCTAAAACAACACAACACTCCTATGGCTTACTAATTTTTTCAACCCAATATTTTCATATAATTTGTGTGCTTTAATAAGCCTTGGAAAAGCCACAAAGAGGCCACACATTTCTGATGTAATCGTCTTTGAATTCAACAAAGCCCATTACCATTCAATGAGGGGGCTGGGTTCAAAAGAGCACAGGGTGGTTTGGCAGAGCACCCAGAGGGGATTTGCACTGCTGCTACTGAAATAATAAACTCCTCTCTCCCCCCCTCCTCCCAAATTTTGGCTCCAGCTGGAGACATTTCAGGAGTTTCGTTCTATCGCAGATAATTCTTTTTTTATTGTGTCATTTTGGTTCTGTGTGTGGCCATAACAAAAACGTTTGCTACGTGACTGGAGCAGTTTAGGTGAGGTCACTTTGAGCACAACCTCTCTGCATTTTGGCCCTTCAGGATGTCCACGCTTGGGTGGAGTTGCCTTTTGTTTTCATGGAAATGCCTTTTTTCTCCATGAAATTTATCCCAGTTTTTTGCTCTCTGCAAGCTGTGCTGAATTTTTGAATTTTTTTTGGTTTTTTTTTTTTTTTTTTTTTTTTCCTAGCTTTAATTAGAAGAGGTTTAATACCGATGCTTAAACTGTCAAACACTTCTGCATGGGGAATATTTTCCCTGCAGAGAAGTGCCACTTGCCTCTACACTGAGCTATTCATGTGTGCAGAATATTTTATAGACATTCAGGTTTTGCACGTTTTGGACCTCACGTGTGCCGTTCCAGGAGCACAGGGAAGGCAGGAGGTGGCAATGCCACACTCAAACTAGAGAAAAGAAAAGAAAAAAAGAGGCCAAAAATCCCCAAAAGTTTTTGCTGCAAATGCTGCAACCTTTGGTACAACAATCTTGCAAAAGTGCTTTGGGATGCAAATAGTCAAAGATTATTTATGCAAAAACATTGCAAGTTGAAAATGACAGCTCAGGTGAAAGAGTTGAGGGGTTGGGTTGTCCAGAGTAACAAAAAAGCACCTAAAAATGAGAGCCTTGGCACTGTGAGCATGTTCCTTGATGAAGAAAATCATCTGTTGAAGTCATTTCCTGCTGTCGTCAAACTGAACATCCTCGGCTCTCCTCTGGATCTAATTCATCCTTGTGGGGATGAGAATCTGATTGTTTGGGGCAGGAGACCCTCCAAACCCAGAGAAAGCTCCAGATCACGTGGGGTTTCCAAACTGATGCCAAAATGCCCTGGACAGAGGGACAGAGTGACATCAGTGATGCCTCAGGTTTTGGCTTTTCTATTTTTCAGGTTCTGTGCTGCTTTTAGTGTGGCGGCTCTGGCTCACATCAGGGGATGCTGAAGCTCTGTGCACAGAGCAGGGAGACAAAACAATTCCTGCTCCAGCTGGGCACCAAGGACAAATGATCCAAATCATCAGCCCCAGAGCAACAAACACACGTGGGCTGGAGAGAGAAAAACAAGCAGGGTGGGACTGGATGGGCTAAAGCTGGAATGGGACAATGAACTGCAAGATGCAAATGGAGCAGAACATGATCCAAGGGAGAGACCCCGTGCCCCGCCGTGCATTTTTGGGGCCATTTTGGTTTCATCTTGGTTCCATTTTGGGGCCATTTTTGTTCATCTTGAGTTCATTTTGGTGACCATCTTGGGTTCATTTTGGGACCATTTTGGTTCATTTTTGGTGGCAGCCCCTGGCTGGGCTCTTGTGCTGCCCTAAGGTGGATCATGAGGAGATCTTTGAATCATCATCCCCTGTTTTATATTCTGTAACTCTGTCCAGCCTCTGTTCCAGCTCAGCCTCTCTCAAAGGCATCACAGGGAAGAAGTGAGGGCAGGACTGAAATTGCCAAAACATCAAAAGATTTAATTACACAAAAACACCAAGGTCTGCACTCAGAGCCCTGTGCTAGCCCGGTGTGGTGGGGCAACAAAGAGGATTAGGAGGTTTTCAGAAGGAGATTCCAAACCTTTCCACCAGCACCTGGAGAGCAGGAAAAACCCCCCAGTGATGAAATCCCACTCACCTCGTAGATGGCTGAGCAGAAGGACCAACAACCACAGAGACACAAAACTTTTGGGGGTTTAGGGGCAGGGAAGAGCGTTTTCCTCTCAGTTTGGAGAAAAGACACCCGCTGCAGGTAGGGGTTGCAAAGCTTGCAGCTCACTAGAGCAGAGGCCATTAAGGCTTTATTACAATCGAGTTTTATACGCCACCTTCTAAATAAGTCCTGCCAGAGAATGTGGCTGCAATGCATAAAATCATTTCATAAATATTAATTACAGCATTTAAGAAAACGGGGCCTTATTTAAAAGTGTTACCCTTTTTAGCCTGGCAGATGCTACGGTTTTAATTACAGCAGTAAAAAGCAGAGATTAAGTTAAGCCTGTGCTGCTGGACTAATTACATGGGACCAGCACCTTAACAGGCATTTAAATAAGCAGCTTCTGAGGAGGTGGTAATAGAAATTTCCGTCTGGCTGGAGAGGCCTGAGGGGGGAAGGTTGCGCGGAAGTGGCTGTATGTCTTTAACAAGGCTAGACTGTGGAACACTGACTTTTCTTGCTGTCTGCATTTTTGATGTGCAGTGGTGTTCGTTCACACAGGGCAAGGCAGGGACCAGCAGGGATTGAGACTCCTTCAAAATAAAGCACCAGACAAGCAAAACAGCCGACCAAGAAGCATTGCAATTATCCTTCAATGGAAATTTCCAAATTTTTTGTGTTTTGTTCTGGAAATCCAAATTATATTTTTTTTTTTCAAGAAAGAAAGACTAATTTTTTCATATATTTGGTTGTTTTGTTCGATTCTGTGCTCCTGGAAGCTCCTTTTTCTTGCCGCTGCTGGTTTTTGTTTTTCCCAGATAGAGCCATGGGTGAGGGGAGGCAGAGACCCTTGAAGTTTCCCATCGCTGCTCACACGGGAGGAAACAACAAACTCTTGGTGTAAATCATTTTCCCAATGGACTAGATAAAAATATCACAGCCGCTGGAGATTGTTTTGGCACATGGGCCTGGGGAAGAAGACAAGCAGAGCCTCAAGGGCTGCCACTTTGCGCAACCATTAGACCAGATTTTAATCTGGACAGGGGAAAAGATTCGCCTCATCCCACTGGCACAATCCCACATGGCCTAAAATCCCATGCCCAAAATCT
>NDFG01000301.1:146603-158836 GCA_002167245.1 Sporophila hypoxantha
TGGATTGGTTGGATTGGATTGCGTTGGATTGATTTGGAATGGATTGGATTGGATTGGGCTGGATTGGATTGGATTGGATTGGGTTGGGCTGGATTGGATTGGATTGAATTGAGTTGGTTTGGTTTGGATTGAATTGGTTTGGATTGGGTCGGGCTGGATTGGCTGGGTTGGATGGGACCTTAAAGCCCATCCACTYCCACAAGGACGCTGTGTTTGTTGGGATTTGTGCGTGGCCATGGCCGTGTCCAGCAGAGGATTCTGGAATATTTGAGCAGTGCTGGATGAATATGTAGCTGCAGGCTCCAGGGACAATGCACTTCTATGCACTCCCAGCTCCCCCGGCCAGCCCCCTCCCCTCAGGAAGATGGTTTATGGACTGTGTACAAATGTTTTCATTCAATGGCAGGAATGTTGTTTTCCTAAAATCGGGAATTAGGACTGGGGCTCATTTCAGGAATTAAGGTGTTAAGCCTCAGGAATCCAGCGGCAAAGACAGGCAGCATCCAAGGGCAGAAATGCCAGCCGGCAGGAATCTGGGTGCGGAGGCTCTGCAATGTTAATTGGCGCTTTTTTTTTTCCCCAAGATAGGTTTGTCCCGGTGAGTGGAAGGCGTTTTGCGCACTCTTGGAAAAAGGCCCTGAGGGATTTCTTTCCAACCCTTGTGTTCCTTGGAAGCGCCGGGGWTGGAGCATCCTGCTTTGCCCGTGGGTTTTTCCCGGTGGGAATGCGGCGCGGTGCTGCTGGCACCCGGCTGCCTCCCACCTCTGAGCCGGGGTGGAATGCAGGGAGCACAGACGGATCATCCCAGGAATGCAGTGGGTGTTTCCTTGGGTCTCGTTTCTAGGTTTTAATTGCCTTAAAAATAATAGSGAGCGTGATTCCAAAATACAAAAAAAAAAAAAAAACCAAAAAAACAAAACCAAAAAAAACCCAAAAAAACAACTCCCCAAAAAAACCACACCAAAAAAGAAAAAAGATGCAAAGCCGTGAAGTGAAGGGGAAATTAATTTGTAAGACAATGGAGCAGATTGCAACACCCTGAGCCAAAGGCCTGGGGCAGCTTTCCCCACCTCTCCTGCCCTGCCCTTGGCTGATGGGAATCTCCCAATTTCCCTCCTGCAGCTCCCACCCTGCTCCCGATGGAGACCCCAGAGGGATCCCCTCGGTACCTGCGGGTCCAGACTGACACAGCTCAGCCCTGACTCACTCACAGCTTCCTCTGCCAGGGACTGCCAAATGCCCAAATTTCCAAAATTGGGATTTTAATGGCTCCATCTCTGCTGCATTTTGCATCAAACACATACAGATAGATAAACATCGCATACAAACAGATCAACATCTCATACAAACAGATCAACATCTCATACAAACAGATCAACATCTCATACAAATAGATCAACATCTCATACAAATAGATAAGCATCACCTACAAATAGATAAACATCTCTAAAAGGCATTTTTCTGCTTTGTCTGCTCCTCTCTCAGGTCTCCACTGCACCACAAACTCTTCCTTGACACAAACTCCACTTTCTCAATAATCAGCCAAGATAAGGAGCACAATTTAAATACATTTGCAAATGCATCAAAGCTAAATCAGAGCAGCATTTCCCTGAACTCCTGCTCAGGATTCTGGGCTGATTTTAGATTTTCTTTTTTTGTTTTCTTGTGTCTGCAAAGGAAACATCAGCCTCTGTCCTTGACCCAGTGAAGATACAATCACAGGAGACTCCCTGAACTGGAGGGAAATCAAAGCCCCTGGATTGGCCTTTATTTGGGGTCAGTAATTCCTGCCTGGCATTTCAGATACAATTGCAACATTTGCCACGAAAGCTTCTTGGGAAAGATAAACTAAATTTTCCTCAGCACTACAAAATGTATTAATTTATTGTCAGCAGCAGAGATTACCCCTGTACACAGAGTCCAAACCACCCTTTCCAGATTTCACTTCTCATTCCCAAGGAAGGTTTTTCCCACCCTGCCATCYCTGGGCTTCCTGTCCCACTGACCCATTTGTTCTTTGGGTGGTTTTTTTGGGTCCTTGCAGCTGCCCTGAGATGGAATTTAAGGGTGTCAYGGATAAATTTGCTCTGGGCATTTCATCAAGAGATCTGCAAAGGGGGAGAGGGTTGAGAATGGAATGAAGAAGAGCAGAACCGAAGGCAGCCACCGAGGATAAATTTTGTGAGCAGCAGCAGAATTCCCACAGTGTGAAGAATAATTTGAATAATTATCTGAATAATTTGAATAAATATTTGAATAAATTGAATAAATATTTTAATAATTTCTAATAATAATAATAATTTGAAAGGAGAGACGGCAGAAGTGGCTCAGAATGAAGTGCAAGGCCAGCTGTGGGATAGCCTTACCCAGTGCCATGTCTGAGCMCCTCCTGTCCCCATCCAGTGACACCAAGCACAGCACAGAGCCCTCAGCACATTCCAGATCCCAGCAAAGCTCCCAGGAAAGCTGCTGGGTGTGGTGGAAATGCCCCAAACCGGGTGGGTGAGCCCAGGGCTGGTGCCTGGGGGCTTCCCCAGGATCTGCTGTGGCTCTGGGTGTCACCAGTGGAGCAAGGACAAAGCCCACATCCCTGTCACAGCTGGGACACCTCTGTCCTTGGAACCCCTCCTGCATTTCTGGGAATGCCTCTGCCAAAATCCTCCTTTCCAGAGGCTTTTGGAGGCCGTGAGGTGTGGCAGGAGGGCAGAACTCCAGACCTTGTTGGTGGGAGGAAAAACCAGGAATCCCTCCTTCCACCAGACCTTGCTTGGTGGAGGATAAAACCAGGAATGCTCCCTCCTGTCCACCAGCCTTGCCTTGGAGGGGAAGATAAAACCAGGAATCTCCTTCTTCACCAGCCTGCTTGGGGAGAATAACCAGGAAATCTCCTCCTGTCCACAATCTCCTCCTGTCCACCAGCCTTGTGGTTGGGAGGATAAAACCAGGAATCTCCTCCTGTCCACCAGCCTTGCCTTGAGGGGAGAATAAAACCAGGAATCTCCTCCTGTCCACAATTCTCCTACCTGTCCACCAGTCTGCATTGGAGGGGGGATAAAACCAGGAATCTCCTTCTGTCCACAAAAACCAGGACTCCCTCCTGTCCACCAGCCTTTGCCTTGGTGAGGGGATAAAACCAGGATTCCCCACCGTCCACAATCTCCTCCTGTCCACCGAGTCTTGCCTTGGAGGGGGATAAAACCAGGAATCTCCTTCTGTCCACCAGCCTTGCTTGGTGAGGGGATAAAACCAGGATTCTCCTCCCGTCCAACAATCTCCTCCTGTCCACCAAGTCTTGCCTTGGTGAGGGGATAAAACCAGGAATCTCCTCTGTCCACAATCTCCTTCTCTTCACCAGCCTTGCCTTGGGAAACAGAATCTCCTCCTGTCTGCCATCCTTGCTTCGGTGGGAGGATTAAAACCAGGAATCTCCTCCTGTCCACCAGTCTGTTGCCGTAGGAAGGAGATAAAACCAGAATCTCCTTCTGCCACAATCTCCTTCTGTCCACCAGCCTTGCCTTGGGAAAACCAGGAATCTCCTCCGCCACCAGCCTTGCCTTGGAAGGAGGATAAAACCAGGAATCTCCTTCTGTCCACAATCTCCTCCTGTCACCAGCCTTGCCTTGGTGAGGGATAAAACCAGGATTTCTCCTCTTGTCCACCAGTCTTGCCTTGGTAGAGGGATAAAACCTAGGAATATCTCCTTCTGTCCACAATCTCCTCCTGTCTACCAGCCTTGCCTTGGGAAAACCAGGATTCTCCTCCTGTCCACCAGCCTTGCCTGTGGGGAGAATAAAACCAAGGACTCTCTCTCCCAATTTTCACCCAAAAAAACCACCAACAACTTACACCCATAGCCCCACTGGCCGGGCCTAGCCTACAACATTTCCAGCACCAAAAAAACTAATAAAAAACTAAATAAACTCAGCTACAACCAAGGAAGGGGTTTTCTCAGTTTATCATCTCTTTTAAACAGCAAAAAATTTATTGTTAATATATTATTTAGGGTTAGTGTTTAATAAACAGGTTTTATTTTCCACTTTTCTCCAAAAAAAGTAGTTTCTTCCAAACCAATTAAAAAAAAAAAAAAAAAAGAGACCAAATAAATCTGTTTTCCTACAAAAACCCCTTTAAAAATCCCTCCCAGATTAATCTAAACCAAAACAAATACAGGAAGCCTGACAATGCCATGGCCTCCTCCTTGCTGCTGAATAGGGCAGGGCAAGAGGGAGAGAAGCTCCGAGGCTGTGGAAGTTCTCATGGACTTCCAATAGAAGAAGCTCCAGGGCTGTGGAAGTTCTCAAGGTGGACTTTCTAATTCAAGAAGCTCCACAAAGGTGTGGAAGCTCCAAAGCTGTGGAAGGCTCCAAAGGCTGTGGAATTCCAAGGGCTGTGGAAAGTTCCAGCTGTGAAGAGTCCAAGGAGCTGTGGAAGTTCTCACTGACTTCTAATCAAGAAAGGCTGTGAAGCTTCCACGTGAAGTCCAGCGGTGGGAAGTTCCAAGGCTGTGGAAGTGTTCGCTAAGGTAAAGATTCCAAGGCTGTGGAAGTCTTCACGAATTCTTACTACATAGAAGCTCCAAGGGAAGCTCCAAGGCTGTGGAAAGTTCTCACTGACTTCTAATAGGAGTCGGAAAAAATCTAACACAACTCCGAGGCAGGCATAAGGAAAAGAAATCTTTTTATTTATTATAATACATTATTAATTTATGCATAGCAGAGGAAGTAAGGTTCAGTAGATAGGCATAAGTAGGATGAGGTGATCCAAATGATAGAAAGTATTGATGATGAGTCGAGAAAAATGTATTTTTTTAAAAAGAAATATGGAAAAGTATTTTATTATTTTCAAAGTAGAGTTTGGTACTAACAAAAGATATAAAAAAGAGATAAGATTGAAGAAATTAAAAAAAAAAAAAAAAAAAAAACAAAAGAAAAAAAAAAAATTAAACAAGTGTAGAAGAAAATAATACACAAGTGGTTTAGATAAAACCCATTATAAACTACAAAAAAAAAAAAAAAAAATTAAGAAAATAACAAAAAATAAAAAAAAACATTTAAACTACAATAAAATTCACTTAAAGACAATACAAAAAAAGAAAACTAGAAAAACTTCCACGAACAAGGTATTCACGTAGTATACACAACAGAACAAAGAGCATCTGGAATCAGACAATCATCATCTATTCCTTATCCTGGAATCATATCCTGTACTGTTCATATCCATTATTTATTATATTCTATTTCCTCTAAAATAATTCCTATCCTCATTCTCTCATAGATCCACTTTTTAAAATTTTTTATATTCTTCTTTCTTACTAAATTTAAGTTTTTTTTAAACAAGCAGGACAGAGTTGGTAAAAGTATATTGAAATATTTAAAATAATTATTATAAACTTAATTAATAATTAACTATTAAAAATTTAAGGGATCAGTTGAATCAGAAGAAATATATGTTAGAATAGTAAAGAGAAAGAATATGAAGAGATAATGGTGTATAGTAATAGTAATTTGGAACTGAATATAACACAATTAAACACTCACTCGTCCCTTATTAAATCCAATACCAAAAAGGGCAGTTTTAAAAATAAAAGTAAAATAAGATTGCTAATTAAAAAAGCTAAGAAGTTTCTGGGATAGACTGTAACTGTTTGACATAAGCAGCAACCAGGAAAAGGAATGGGCGGAAAAGAAGTAAGTTATAAGAGAGAGGGGGAATAATGTATGTTAACTTTCAGTTTTTTTGTATTTTTTATTTTTGATATTAAAGAGGATTTAAATTATATACACACAGAACGACAAATAATTTTTAAGAGCAGGACCGTGTTGCTCCTTCAGGTATTATTTTTTTTATTATTTTTTTTTTTCCGTTTTTTTTATATTTTTTTTTTATTTTTTTTTTTGTTGTTATTTTTTTTTTTGTATAATTATTTATTTTTTATTTTTTGTTTTTGAATATTAATAATAAATATTTTTGTACATACTACGCTCTATGATCAATACACTAGAGAGAACGGTCAGACTGAGTAGAGATTATAATTCGAAATATAACACTTATCCTTTTGTATTTTTCACTAAAATATCCGCGCATCGACTTTGGTAAAAATTATGGTCATTTTTCTGCAATTTTTCAACACAAGATGAATACAGCTAACTTAGTATACGATGCTCGCAGGATACTAATGCCCATCAACAGTGGTTTAACTGCAAGCTTAATTCCGCGCGGACCTAGGTAGAAATATTAAATGACATTGCAGTGAAGTTTCAACCGCACATTTACTCAGGTATATTAAAAGTTCTAATCTTTGAAGCTTCATGGTGGTTTATGCTCTCTGCCCCTGTATTATCATCCATTCGAGAGAAATAAATAAAAAAGAGTATTGAATTATTTGCATGTCAGTTCTATGACTTGATGAAGTAAGCTGCTGAGATTATAGCTCAATTGGGGTTATAGCAATGGGTGTCTAAATATGGACCAAGATTGTAGATTTAATCACAGGATCGTCTACGTTTAGCGTTGGAGCTTTGTGATCCTTCGTACGGGTGGGATTTCCAGCTTCGAATATTCTGTGATTGTAATACCTGTTAACATTAGTCTCACTAATGAAAATTCTCCCAGGAAAAATTCTGAGGAATTCACTACTTCGCTGATTATAATTGAGCTGGGTTACTTAGCCTCCACTCACTCACACACTCACCCAGGCATTCTCTTTGATCAAGAGAGACAACAGTAGGGACAGAACGCTTTGTCTATCAAGAAAGATTAGATGGGAATAAGAGCAAAGTCTCACGTATTGGTTTAGATCTGATATTCTAGAAAAAATGCTCAAGAGGAGGAAGGCAGATATTAGCATGTTAAGTACTGTATTTAGATACCTCAATGAATAGAAATGTAGAATCATAGCTTATATCAAGTCTTGAGCTATAGGAGAGATTCTTGATTCTACAGCTTTAAAAATTTTTGTGTTAACAGTTTACAGGTTCGTGTCAAATCGAAACGTTAGCAAACATTAAGAAATGTGTTTTTTTAGCCCTCCCAGGAATCCTTTTCAAAGGAAATGTGTTCCTTAAATTTAGAATGCTGACTTTCTCTTCATGGACTATTCAGAATAGTTTTAAGAGTTTTAAACCTTCAACTTTTAATTGGAATGTTTGTTACTGTGCAAAGGACATCTAACATACTGGTATTTTATTGCTATCCTGCACATTATTTCTTTATTAATTTGAGAAAATAAAACCATACAGCTATTGCTTTGCCCATTGTTAAATTAATCCATAACCACAGGAGAAATTTTATTTTTTTACCTTCAAGAAAAGCAAATGAGATGAAAGCAAATATTGATTAGTAGAAAGTAAAAATAGAATTAGTCCTCCAGCATGATTCCTTCTATAAAGAACTGTTTCCAAAGGAAAGGTTTTAGCACCTGAAAAGGATCGTCTTATGTCCCTGGGATTCACACTAAACTGCTGTTAGGCTAGCATTGCTTTGCATAAAATTGTATCACATGCGATTTGATATTCCTCCACAAAATTGGATTCCAAGTGTTTTACACCTATGAAAAAATTTTTATTACATTCACAGTTTTAATACCCAATTTTTTGCAATTAAATATAGAAAGTAGTAAAGTTAATATAGAGGTATTGTAATCTGGTTTTTTGCTGTCATGTGCTATTCAGTAAAAGTCAATTTCTTGCAAAGTTATTTTAAAGAGATATCTATAGATTCTAATGAAGTGTTGTATTTATGGCAGTTTAGCGATCAAGGTTTTGTGTCCAGCAGAAGTTAATGGATCTTTCTTAATCGTTTTCCCATATATTTTGCCTTGATTCCTCAAATGCATCTGATTGCTTCTTGTTGTCTTAGACTACTACTGTCCTCTACTTTCATCCTCTATTCTATTGCTATGCACACTAGGATTTCAATAAAAGAAGCAAGTTAAAAGTCCTCTCAAGTTTCCTGTTTTTGCCTATACTTTTCTTCCACACCCCTGGTCTGTTGTCACTGAGCATGGTGCTTCTGTACGCAATTTAGAATAAACATTACAGAATAAATAAAGTTTTTAATGTAATTTCACTCACTCCTCAAAGTTTAACAATGAGATATGTAATACCATTTCTGGCTTGTGGTTATAACTCAATAAATTGCTTAACTGCTTACATAATGGTCAGTGTCAGAGTTTTCTGTGCCTTCATATGGAATAATTCTATTCTTTTGTGATACACTTTTAACAGGCAGTTTACTTTTTTTTCCATTTTAAAAATGGTGGATCATAAGCTCCAGTTCCCTAAGAAGTTGCAAACTTCAGAAGGAGATATTACATAAATAGAGTTCTGTATATGGATTTTCCTTACATTCTCCCTGGGTAACTTTCTTCAAATAATTCATTAGGCTTGAACTCATTTTTAGTCCTTGATTATCCATTTTGCGGTGGCCTTCCGCAAATAATTTGTAAGGCTTTCCTGAAGGTACCTGACTGGAAAGGTTTCCTAGCAGAGAAATTCAAATTCACAGCCTTGGAAATAACTTAAATTAAAGATCAACTTGGTAAATAGTATGAACCAACTCTGAGCCTGGAAGACTGGGAAGGGAAGTATGGAAATTCTTCGCACCTGGGAAATCAGGGAAGAATGCCTTTTCTATTAAGCTAATGGAAATAAGTTATTAAGAGCTTACATGTAAACCTTATTCTTTTACCTGCTTAAAAGACTTGGGCCTTTTATACAAAACTTTTGTGGAAATCATGTTTTGGAAGCAATATATACCTGTTATAAACGGTCATAACAAAGGGCTGGTGCTGCAGTTCTGGAGGAAAACTAGGGGAGTTTAACAGATTTTTTTAAGGCTCTTGTCAGAGTACAAAAATTTTGTGTTAATTTTACGCATTAAATGCCTTGACTTTTTTTTTGTCCATAATGTCTGGTTAATAGCTGGCATTTAATAAATCAGATGACCAACAGAAAAAAATAAAAAAGACCCACAACAAAACAAACAAATACACTGAAGGTAGCCACTTTGAGCAACAACCAGGCCTTGTAGCCAGTGTAAAAAATGTAAAGATATTTTTATGCCATTTACTAACGATGGCTCAATCACCCAATCTGCTGGGAGAAAGATCTAAGCATTCTGCTATTATAACCCCAGGACCTGCGGGGGTGCTAATATTCGTGTAGTTTGGGGGTCCTTGAGAACGCTTTCACGCTGACCGCTCATCTGCACGGTCCACCCAAAAAACCTAATCTCTCAATATTTTAATAACTAATGGGTCTTTCTGTTTTGGTGTTAACCAATTCTAAAGGAGCCTTTGCAACGCCACATTCTCCTCAGCGGAATGCTTTGCTTCTTGCAACAATCCCAGTGGCCCAAAACTCTTCTGTAGCGAATCTATGCATTAACTTCTTTTCAGAACTATAACCACAAGAAAAGGCAACAATTTGCTCTTTGATGCTGAACAAAAATTGCTGAAAATGTCATTAAGTGCAAGGAAAAAAAGGAAACATTGCGGCTTGAAGGACGCAAGAGAAGCAATAGAATAGGAGCATACTGATACAAACTATTTTTTATTTTAGGGCCAGTGAAAATTTTTTTACACCCAGTTCGTAATTGCCCAGGCATTAGTATAGTAACTCTCAATAAATATGTCTTTCCTGTAACCATGGCAGATGCCCTGACAGGAGGTGATTTGAACCTGGGTAAAGGATTGACTTAAGGAGCTTGTCAACCTAAATCTATTCAGGGAGAGCCCTTGGAGAAACTCTTGGAATTGTGAAGAGCTCATGAAGTTTTATTGTCAATATACAGAGTATTTAGATATGGGCATCCAGGGCAGTCACGCAAACCTCATTTTGGATACAAGTTTACAATGTAAACAAAGTCTTACATTATATGATTTAAATTAGGAATATTAATTATTTATAAGTATAACCAATAAGCAGTATATATGTAATTTAGCAGAAGTGATTTGTTTATATCTATAAAATCAATTCAAGCAAGTATAAGTACAATTGAAAAGCACTTTAGCATTCCCTTTTCATTTACCCTCTCTCTTTTTTCCTCCAGTTTTCTCTGGTGATTTTTCAACTGACAAAAAATAATGCCAGAACTGAATGATATTAAATGTAAAGAAAATTTAATTTTTGAGCATCTCAGTTTTCAGGCCAGATCTGGTTTTTTTTTTAAACTTGTAAGATTCCTGTTGCTTTTAGTCTGGCAGACAGGTGATAAAGAAAGCCTGAAGACTAATCCTCCATCAATGATTAATCTAGGAATAACTGTGATTTAGTCAGATAAATCTCAGAACTTTATGGTTATAGATTTTTACTGAAAATCAAGACTGGTTAACTGGTTAGTTAACAGAAAGAGCTGCCCATAGTTCTTTTATACTTCCTGAATATAATAATTGTGAATGGGCGAATTTGAGTCCACACAAAATGCAGTTTCTATTGAACTGAACATTTTGGTGTTGTCAGAAGAACATGATGTTCACTTCATCGCACCGGCCCATTCTCGACATTAATACTGTTATACCTGCTTTTAAATATAAAAAATACTGTGCAATTTTATTAAAAATAGTTTTCAGTTTTTTGCTATTTAAGGCAATGACAACATCATAACCCCCTTCGATGTTAAGTGTTCCAAGGAAGTACACAGTTATTTCTAAGGGAAAATGGTGTTCACTATCTAACTGAAACATCTCATATCTCCAAAATTCTAACAAATTCAATCATATTGGTCTTTAATTCAAAATGCTTTTAATATGTATAATAAAACTATAGTGTTAGTCATGACTCAGGACATTTTTCTAAAAATTCAAATTTGTATATAAATTTGTTTAATTTAATTTAGATATCTATATGTGCCACTTAATGTATTTTAAAGATAGAAATTATTTAAAGAACTAAACTGGCTGTGTCAGCTAACATTTTTGAAAATGGAGCATGTCACCAATGGATTGAAAATAATTTTTAATTGATTTGGCTTCTCAACCAAAATCCACACTTTTTAAAAAAGGCCTATTAAAAATAATAACTTCCTGAAAGCAATTTTGTAATGAAACCATGCCTTCAAAACAAGGGACAGAAAAAATAGGCGGATATAAAAATAGCCTTTTTTTATATTTTCTATTGCGAGAGAGAGAAAGAGAGAGAAGCAAAAACTGGTCTATTAAAGTAGATCTAATTCCATTATTAATAATTACATCAGTAAGTTCAAATACATGGTTTTAACCAGCTCAAGAGTATTCTCTCTTAACATTTTTTAATTTAATAGAATGGATTTAGTGTTCCCCATAAACATAAATGTTTGCTTTGTTGTGCAGCAGAATTAAAATAAATTTTTCCTAAGCAACTTTTACATTTTTTACATCTTACATATTCTAAAACATTACTCACTAACTGTCCTGTGGCTTTCCTTTCATTAACTCTTAGAATTTTTTTGAGTAAATTCAACTTGTGTGAATCAGTCTGACAATTCCACTTTCCAAATTGACACTCTGTCTGTTTGTCATTATAACACTGTTAGGGATGATATAAATGTTATCTAGAAGAATTGAAGAGGAAAGAAAAATGATTAAGAAAGCAAGAACAGTAAAAGCCTACGGAGGTTGCAATGTTTTAAATGACATGATGGTAGCAGATTATAGTTTTGGTTTTGTTGTTGGGATTTTTTTCGTGTAAAATCATTTTTCTTTCATAAGCAAAAGTGAAGATAGGTGCGAAAACAAGACCTTAACCTATGCTGTCCCTAAACTCAATGTCAATGCAAGTAGCAAATCTATTCCTCTCACTGCCTTTGTCGTGTCCCTTAGACTATCTTTATCTTGGGAGCTCAAACCCCAGACCTGTGAAAGTGCATTGTCCCTCTAGAGCTTGTGTCTAGCCTTTTCTCCCCAGCAACCCTATAGAAGTATTGGATTTGTAATCCTTTGTGTTTTGGGGTTCAATCCACTTTTACCTTTTTTTTTTTTTAATTAAATCAACTTCTCTGGAGGTATCCATAAAGAATGTAGATGCTGCTTTCCATGTTTAAAAATTTATGCTGTCCTTTTTGGCTCAAAGTTCCCTTTAATATGATTACCCTGTTCCTTCCTCTTCCAAGATACTGTGGTCAAATCACTTTAGACATTATTTACAGACTTTAAGAGGTTTTCTACAGATTTTTCAGTAAAGAACTATTTGACGCATAAAAATTATACTGATAGCCCTTCTGTAGAGAGTGACTTAATTTTAAGCCTTTCATCCTCA
>NDFG01000301.1:166880-205456 GCA_002167245.1 Sporophila hypoxantha
GAAGATGCATCTGGCCGTCATAGGCAACAGAATAAAGTGTCAGATTATACGAATCATAGGAAGATAGCAAAAAAAATCACTCAAAAAAAAAATTAAAAAAAAAAACACACACACACACACAAAGAAAAGAAAAATAAACATACAACAAAAAGCAAGACCGCTTCGACTTGCTGTGGGTTGATTTTTCTGAGCTGTTCAATCCAGCAAAGGGGCAAGGTACAGGCACAGCCACTCCCAAATCCCACGTTGTGTATTTGTTGTTGTCTTGGTGGCCAAGAGCCCAGGGAACATCTCCAGAAAGGCTTATTGCTGGGAAGCACCTGGGGAGGAATGAGAAAGACAGCACTACATTCCGTATCAGACAGGAGCACCGCCCAAGAGTTCCACGCCTGAGAATGCAGTAGGGTGAGCAGCCGGTGCAAGAATGTCTGAAAGTGTCCAACAGCAGCAGGGCCTCTCCTAACCCTGCCCTTCGAAGACCACTGAAGTCAGCACTGCCTTCAGCCTGGAGGTTTCCAACCACACACACTCACCCCACTGAGACGCAGATGTAGGGTTCGTAGACTACACTCACACAGCACACCATCCCAGTCTCTCTTTTATCACCCACTCACCACCACTGTCAGGATATGTAGGTTTTACTCACTCACAACCAGTGCCACAACGCTGTGGGGTTCACCCACATGCCCTGACACTGTGGGTTTAACCCATGCCATCCTGTGGGGTTCACATTCACCCCATCACCGTGCCCAGCCTGTGTTTCACCCACTGCCAGCCTGTGGGGTTTTAACCCACTTCACCAGTGCTACAGATTGAGTGGGATTTACCGCTCACCCACTGTGCCACCTGAGGATTTCCACAGCACTCACCCGTCTCAATCGTGGTTTACCCGCACTCATATCACCATACCCAACGTAGCACGCCCTGTGAGATTTCTATCGACCACTCAAACTGCACCCTGCCACTACACTCGTGGGTTTCAACACTCAACTCGACATTCCCGAATGCCAGCAACCCTCTGTGGGGTTTCAACCCTCAACAAGGTGCCCAGCCTGGTGTTTTACTCACTCAAGATACTCATACCCAGTGCTACACAGCCTGTGGATTTTTACCCACTCCCTCCACTGCTCAGATGTGTGGGTTTCACACTCACCCACTGCCAGCCTGTCGGGTCACCACTCATACCCAAGTGCCCACAGCCTGGTGTTCACACCACTCCAACTCAGCCTGTGGGGTTTTCACCACTCATCCCAGTGCCAACAGCCTGAGGAGTGTATTCGAACACCCATGATTTAAACACCGTCCCAGCCTGTGGCTTTAACACCTCACCCCAGCCCAGTACAGCCTGTGGGGAACCACTCAACCACCCATCTGCCATCCACCGTGGGTGTTTTCAACCACTCACGTTAGGGGACGCCAACCCAGTTTGCAGCCTGTAGGAGTTTCACCACTCCACACACTCCCAGCCTTGGGGTTTCACACTCATCCCAGTGCCAGCTGTGGTTTTCACCCTCACCCCATCCCGAGGGCAAGCCTTTCCTGTTTTCCTGTGGGATTGATGCCTCCAGCTCCTCTGCTCAGTGCAAGAATCACAAACACCACTCGGGTGAGTGGGTAAAACCCCACAGGCTGGGCACTGGGTGAGTGGTGAAACCCCACAGGCTGGGCAGTGGGGTGAGTGCGTAAAACCTCACAGGCTGCACTGGGATTGGTGAGTGGGTAAAACCCCACAGGCTGGGCAGTGGGTGAAACTCCACAGGCTGGGCATTGGGGTGAGTGGTGAAACCCCACAGGCTGCCTGGGATGGGGTGAGTAGTGAAACCCCAGAGGCTGGGCAGTGGGTGAGTAAGTAAAACCCCATAGTCTGAGCAGTGGAGTGAGTGAGTAAAACCCCACAGGCTGAGCAGTGGGTGAAACCCCACAGGTTGGGCAGTGGAGGGAGTGTGTAAAAGCCTACAGGCTGAGCACTGGGGTGGGTGGTGAAACCCCACAATCTGAGCAGTGGGTGAGTGGGTAAAACCCCACAGGCTGCACTGGGATGGGTGAGTGGGTAAAACCCAGGCTGGGCATTCGGGTGAGTGGTGAAACCCCACAGCCTGGGCACTGGGGTGAGTGTGTAAAACCTCACAGGCTGGGCAGTGGGTGAAACCCCACAGGCTGGGCAGTGGGTGAGTGGGTAAAACCCCACAGGCTGGGCAGTGGGTGAAACTCCACAGGCTGGGCATTGGGGTGACTGGTGAAACCCCACAGGCTGCACTGGAATGGGTGAGTGGTGAAACCCCACAGGGTGGGCACTGGGTGAGTGAGTGAAACCCCACAGGGTGGGCACTGGGATGGGGTGAGTGAGTAAAACCCTACAATCTGAGCAGTGGGGTGAGTGGTGAAACCCCTCAGGCTGGGCACTGGGTGAGTGGTGAAACCCCACTGGCTGGGCAGTGGGGAGCATGGGTAAAACCCTACAAGCAGGGCAATGGGGTGAGTGGTGAAAACCCACTGGCTGCCCTGGGATGGGTGAGTGGGTAAAACCTTACAATCTGAGCACTGGGGTGAGTGGGTAAAACCCCGCAGGCTGGGCACTGGGGTGAGTGAGTAAAACCCTACAATCTGAGCAGTGGGGTGAGTGGTGAAACCCCTCAGTCTGGGCAGTGCTGACCTTCAGGGCTCAGGCAGGGTTAGGAGAGGCCCTGCTGNGTGTTGGACACTCAGACACTGCCCAGGCTGCTCCTGATGTGCCAGTTCAGCAGGCTGGCACCTCTGGGCTGCTCCCTGCTGCTCCCTGTGCTGCTCTGTCCCTCCCCAGGCTGCTCATCCCAGCAAACCCTCTGGAGATGTTCCCTGGGCTCTGGGCAAAGACAACAAACAAACACAACGTGGGATTTGGGAGCTGGGCTGTGCTGACCTGCCCGTGCTCAGGAATGTGACAGCTCAGGATAAACCCAAGCAGCAAGGGCTTGGTTTGTTGTTGGGGTTTTTTTTGTGTGTGTGTGGTTTTTTTTTTTTTTTTAATTTTTTTTTGTGATTTTTTTTTGCTATTTCCATGTTGTACCATGACACTTTATTCTGTTTTATGACGCAGGATGCATCTCCGGCTGATACACTGGAGGCCAGGCTGCTTTAATTCTCTCAGCCTGCATTAACCTACAATTTCAATGAATGCTGGCCAAATGAGAGATGGGATGAATAACTCAAGTGGCAAAATAATGGCAAATCCCACAGCTTGTCTTCTACAAGCTGCCAGTTATTTATTAACAATTAGATSCAAATATCTTATTCGGATGCAACAATGCTTTGTGAGCAAGGAAAGTGGGGACAACTGGTCTTTGMTCTTTGCTGGAGTGTTTTGCTTACAAATCAGAAGTCTGTGTCTTTTAAAGGATAATTCTGGAGAAATGCCCATGAAATCTTTGTGGTTTTGTTTCTCCATTCTAGAGAAATGCCCTGAATCTGAGTGCTSAGATGGTTCCTCCTGGGAAAGAAATCCACAAATGAAATACAAGTTATGGGTGAGCTTGTAGAGATTTGCAGYTGATCCAGCCCATCCTCCCTCCTGAGCTGCTCCAGACAGAGCTGACCCTGCATGGCAAGGAGGGGAATATTTGGGACTACAAAGCTTCTCCCTCCAGCTGRTAAATTTAGCTGAGGTTTGAAGCACTCACACAAATCTGCAAGGCAGGTCAAATTCTTTCCAGTGTTGTATCAGCACATAATTCTCCACAGGTGCTGTTGTTGGTGGTGTTTCATGGTAAATAATCCAAGCAAGTGGATGTTTTGGTACAACAATCCATTGGTTTGTCCCTGGTTCTCTGTGCTGAAGTTACAGTGCCCTTGTCTGGAAATGAGGCCTCAGCACAAAATAGACAAAAAGAAAATAATAAAAACGACACCTGGCAAGGAAGAAATCATCCAGCCTGTCTCATCAGCCAAGAGTCTGGGTGTTATCCCATTTTTCCTTGGATACACCGAGGTGTCAGGGTGGCTTTGCTGGGTGAGAGACAGATGGACAGCTGCTGACTCCCTGCCCTGGGTGTCCTGGGGAATTCTTTTCTTCTCCTCTGGAAGGGCTCCCACAGCATCCTGAGCTCAAAGGGAAGCTCTCATTTGGCTCAAAATGATGACAGCCCCCAAAAGAACGGGCCCAGAGAAAAACCACCCCGGTTTTGTCCCATGAAACAGGCAGGGAATGAGATATTTAGAAGAATTAAATCTCTCATTTGGCTCACAATGATGACAGCCCCCAAAAGAACGTTCCCAGAGGAAAACCACCCCGTATTTGTCCCATGAAACGGGCAGGGAATGAGATATTTAGAAGAATTAAATCTCTCATTTGGCTCAAAATTATGACAGCCCCCAAAAGAATGGGCCCAGAGGAAAACCACCCCGTTTTTTTTTTTTTTTTGTCACACAAAACGGGCAGGAAATAAGATGTTTAGAAGAATTAGCTGGAATTTAGAATTGAGCAGAGATCAAGCTGCACGAGGGAGAGGTGGAGAGAGGCCGCTGCAGCGGGTGGTGGCTCAGTGACCCTGTGGTGAGAGATGGGGAATTTTCCTGCAGGATCCAGCGTCATTCCAAGGTGGCAATGACCCCTTCCTCAGAGCACGGGGCAGAGATGAGATCCAGACCCCAGACACAGGAGCAGCTCTGCCACAGGGCCATGGAATCCCTGGCATTTGCACAGCAGGATGTGTTGGTGCATGTGCTTTGCCACCAAAATGTTTCCGTGCTCATTTTAACAACAAAAAAAAAACCCCAAACAAGCCCCAAACCCACARTTCTGTTGCACGGGGCCCTATTTACTGTTTATCTTTGCTGAGAACATATGGTTCCACTTTCTTGGGCTGTTGGTCTCCAGGGTTAATGACATCTGACCAGATGGCCCAAAGCAAAGAGTGATGGGACCAACGTGCGGGACAATTAATCTGGATGGGGGAGAAAAAAGCAAAATAAAACACAAAATCCCAAAATGCCCCCCCCTTCACCCATAAAATGTCAGATCCKTGGGCTGCCATCTAGACAAGATGTTGTTACCATCTGGGAAGATGTTAAGTGGAGCCTTTTTGTTCCCTTTTTTTCCATCGAAGTGCCCCAAGTGTAAATAGTAGACACAAAAACATTTATAAATGATGCTGTCTTTTTTCCCCCCGCAGTTGTCTCCACGGCACTTCCAGCTCAGCTTTTAAAGGTTTTTCCAGTGACACACTCCCAACGTGTCCAGTGACAAATGATGTAACGTGTTGCTGGCCCAGGGGGGCTGTGCAGGGGAGCCCTGGCTTTCATTACATTTTGCACGCGAACATTTTCKCTCTCACAAACCCCTCCAGCCCCGCCACACCTCCCACAGCCCAGGGTGGCACCAAAATGCCCCAAAAAAAAAAACCTGCCACAAAAGGGCTGCCACTCCCTCTGAGCTCACCCTGGACTTTTGTGGGATGGGTACCCCTGGGAGATATTCCACACTGGAAACCCTGAGGGAATCTGGCGCCCAGCTCATCCTGGATTTCCAGAAACCRGGAGCAAACTGGGCTCAAACGCCAGCTCTGGCTCTGGAAAACTCAGCCTCCACCCTGGCAATGCTTTGTTTGGGGCTTGTTTTTCTGAGAGAGGGACAAGTTCCAGCGGTGTCACTGAAAGGAAAGGTTTCCTTTGAGTCCCTGGCTGAAGCTTTATGCCCGTGACACCGAGGGCAGATAGAGTTTTGCTGAAAGAAGAGTGCTTTTTGGAGCGTTGCTTATTTGGTTTGGGGCACTAATATAAACTGTGCTGGCAAATCCTTTCTCCTGTAGGCAAAGGTTAAGTAGTCCATTGATTTAATTGGCTTAAAGTTAAGTAGGTGTCTACAAGATTAGAGCCCGAGAGCAGCCCTTCATTTCAAGCTGGCTTCCTTCTTCCTCTGACATCACAAAAAATCTTCAGGGAGCTTTTTTTTTCTCCCCAGCTTTGAAACTTCAACGTTATCTTTCGTCAGCATCTCAGAAGTTGGCAGAAAGATGCAAAAGAAAGAGGTTTTAGGRTATTTTCATCTCCCTCTGGCTTCGTTGCTTGTGCAGCTTCACAAGCAGCAGAAGACACATTTGTCCTGCACCACCACCACATCTGAGGGAGCTCAAGGAGCAGCTGGGCTTTTTAGACTCAGCTTGGTATTTTAAGTGTTGAATTCAAAGTTTTCARCCCATTTTTGTACTGTTTGCGCAGGTTTTATAGGCTGGCTACAGAGAGAATTCCAGGGAAATTGAGATACAAAATGGGCAGAGTGTCCCAGGCTCCTTGAGATCCTTCTCCCTGGAGGAGCAGCCACCATCCCATGATTTCCACGTGGAAACATTGAAGGTTTGAGTAACYCTTTACTGTAAAGAGCCTCTCAGCCCAGTGCCTCCTCCACATACTCATCACCCACCCACCCAAATCAGTATTTTGGGAGTGGGAGAACTGCTGTGGGTGTCTGGAGCTTCACTGCTGGAAAACACAAAAGGTTGAAGCAGAAATCAGAGTCCAAAAGATGAGGGAAAATGACTTTAAAGGGTTTTCTGTGTCATTTTTACCTATTTGAGTCTGTGCTTCCTCTCTGTCTGAAACCTCCTGAATCAAAACCCTCCCAACATCGTCTCCAAATGAACCAGTAATTGGAAGACATCTGCTTCAAGTTGGGAGGAAATTATTTCAAAAAACCCTCTCCTTTCTATTTTTGGTAATTTCTTAATACTCCAGAAGCCTGTTGGATTATACATGTTTATTACAGATGTTTGCAATGCATACCTGGCTCCCTGGAGCACATTTAATATTCATATATTAGATTATATGATTAAATCTTTATTGGAGACATCTTCTAGCACAATTTTCCATTGCAGGATGTTTGGAAGACCAACTGAACATGAATTTAGGGCTTCAAAGATCCTTCCTTGTTATTCATTGTCCTGTTTAGGATGGAAATATTGGATGAAGAAACAGGTGGGAATCTCCTTCTTCCCTCCATGGCAGCACCATTCTCTCCAAAGAGAGTTCCAAGGACACTTTAAGGGGGTGAAAACAACTCCATGCAGAGTCCCACTGAAATCAGGGCACTTTAATTCATCCACTTGTCCTTTAAGCTCTTCAGAATGGGAACAGAGTTTCCTTTCTGTTCCCACAACCCCCACCAAAAGAAAATTCTGGGTTTGTCTCTCTCTTAAACACTTTCAGTAAATGTAATCAAATGAAAAAATAAAATGGAGAGGTCTGAGAGAAAACACAGATTAGGTTTTCACAGTTATTGAGATGTTCAAGATGCAGATAAATGCTGCTTGGTTTTTGGGATCTCAGATGGCTGGTTTGGGTTGTATGGGATCTCAAATGGGCTGTTTGGGATTGGCATTGGGATTCAGATGGGTTGGGTTGGGGTTGGTATTGAGATCTCACATGGGCTGGTTTGGGGTTGGTATTGGGATCTCACATGGCTGGTTTGGGTTGGTATTCAGATCTCAGATGGGTTGGGCTGGTTTGGGTTGGTATTGGGATCTCAGATGGGTTGGGTTGGCATTGGGATCTCAGATGTGGGGTGGTATTGGATCTCAGATGGGTTGGGTTGGGGTTGGTATTGGGATCTCAAATGGGTTGGTTTGGGGTTGGTATTCAGATTCAGATGGGTTGGGCTGGTTTGGGTTGGCATTGGATCACAGATGGGTTGGGGTCAGCATTGGGATCTCAGATGGGTTGGGTTGGGGTCGGCATTGGGATCTCAGATGGTTGGGTTGGGTTGGTATTTGGGATCTCAAATGGTTGGTTTGGGGTTGGTATTCAGATCTCAGATGGTTGGGCTGTTTGGGGTTGGTATTGGATCTCACATGGGCTGTTTGGGGTTGTATTGGGATCTCAAATGGGTTGGGCTGGTTTGGGGTTGTTATTGGGATTCAGATGGTGGGTTGGGGTTGTATTGGGATCTCAAATGGGCTGGTTTTGGGTTGGTATTGGGGTCTCAAATGGGCTGGTTTGGGGTTGGCATTGGGATCTCAGATGGGTTGGGCTGGAAAGGGAGCCCAAAATTCCAATTCCAAAGCTCTGCCACGGGCAGTGACACCTTCCAGGAGCTCCATCCCAGCTGATGGCTGGACTTTCTGATCCTGAAGGCCTTTTCCCCCCTGGAGGAGCCCAGGTGCAGATGTGAGGGGATGTGAGGCGCAGGATGTGCTCGGGGTACATTCCTCATTCCCATTTGGCAAACCCYGGGACTGTCAGTGCCTTCAGTCACGTAGGGTGGGATTTCCCTGCCAAAAACCAAAAAGAACGGGAGCTCTGACTGAAACCTGCAGATCCCTTAATGCACAAATTACCCATTAAACAAGATAAGAGCAGAGCAATCCCTGCTGGAATGAGAGCTGGGTGTTTGTGTAAACACTTGGATCTGAGCTGGGAACATCTGTGGGATGGACACTCCACTTTCCCCTTTCAGCTGGCTGGGCTGTGGGATGGACACTCCACTTTCCCCTTTCAGCTGGCACTTGGAAGGGCTCTGCTAATTGCTTATCTCCTTCTCTTATCTGATCACCTCCCCCAGCCTCTCCGGTGTGGTTGTTAAAGGGGTTTTCAACTGTGCAAAGCCCTGACAGAGACAGGTTCAAAAACCCAGAATAAACACCCCCAGGGGTTGTCTTTTCCCTGTTTCCTCAGCTGATTATCTGAGAACAATCAGACTGCACCGTGCTTTCTTTGGATCTGGCCGTGCCCTTACGGAGTTCCAGGAGAATGCAAAATGAGCATGCATCGTGTTGGAGCAGGCAGAGGCTGCTCGGGGTGGCTGAGGAGCTGAGCTCTGGATTTCCCCTCCTTCCTGGGCAGGGGGGTCATAAATCCATCATTTCATAATTTAATGCATTTGACCACATGGATCTCCCTGAAAAAGCCATGGAAACATGGGATGTTTGGGTGGCMAGRSACCTTAAAACCCATCCAGTGCCATGGGCAGGGACACYTTCCACTATCCCAGGTTGCTCCAAGCTGGGCTTGGACATTTTGACACTCTGGACAGCCTGGTTCCATTTTGTTTCCTGTGTGAAAAGAGAACATTCTTGGATCTCAAAATAGTTCCTGCGTTGGGAATAATCCAGACTAAGAGTGTCCAGCAAGTCCAGGTTTAACACAAATTCCAGGGCAGCTCCAGGATGGAATTTTACTTTGTCCTTCTCCCATTCCCCATTTCATCTCTAACCAGAAGRGAGCAGCCATCCCACCAGACTGGGGATTTAAAGGAATAAGTTTGGATTGGAGCAGACAAACAGAGCTGGAGCACGAAGGGAGAAATGAATTTAAATGCTTTTTGTGTTTATTTGACTTAAGCAGGTCCATTTTCCCTGCACCAACCCACGGGTGCTTCCTGGAGAAGTCAGACTTCCCCAGCCATTCCTATGACAGGCTGCATCAGACAAAATAAATTAACAAAAATTTAATTAGTTTGTAGCATTCCTGTCAAAACTGACAACTCAAACATGGGGAAAAGATCATGTTTTTCCCCGGGGAACATTTTTTATTTCTTTTTTTTGCTCTCTGTCTGAGGGGGAACACGAAGCTGCTGAGCTATTTTTGGGTTTTACATGGCCCGCTGCTTCCTGTGCTGTGGGAGGGTTCAGGAGTGAGGCCATAAAGGAATTGAGTTTCCTTCTCTCCCTTCAGGACTGTGGATATGGACCCTCTGCTTATTTACATTCTCCCTGACAGGTTTTCCTGTAATCCCCACGGGATCCTTGACATGGATTTCCATCACAGAAGCTCCTTTCAAAGGATTCTGTCTTGGTCCTGGCCTAACTCCGTGGATATTAATACATGGATGGATATCTGAGGAATAATTCTGATGAATTTCCTACAGCCAGGAAGAATTCCCCTCGGAAAAAAAATCCCAAAATATCACTCAGAACCAGARTTTATGAACMACATATTCACATCTCCCACTTTCAAACCCATTTCCCACCTCCTTGTCAGTTAATTGTGGCGACAATTGTTAATTGAGGTGGCAATTGTTGGATGTCATAGTGAAACTGAGGTGATGATTGTTGGATGTCACAAACAGTGAAATATTAGATAAATATAATCATATTATAAATATAATATATAGAAATCTAGTATATTTTATATATATAAAATATATAATACATATTATATACTGTGGTGACAATATCTGATTGTGGTGAAAATTGTTGGATGCCATAAACAGTGAAATATCAGAGAAATAGAATCATATTATAAATATAATATATAGAAATATAGAAATATTTTTTATATATATATATATATATATATATATATAATAGATATATATTGTGTTGACAATTGTTGGATACCACAAGCAGTGAAATATCAGAGAAATATAATCATAATAGAAATATAATATATAGAAATATAGAAATATTAAAATATATTAAAATATATATTATATAGAAATAGATATATTAAATATATATTATATAAAAATATAAAATAATATCAGAAATATAATGCCCCAAATGCAGTCCTGGGAGATGTCTTGCAGGGAGGATGTAATTCCAGAGGAGCTCCCACATCCTGGTCTGGCACAGAGCAGGGGAAGGTGTTGTGGTTGGAGTAGCTGTGTGCTGGAATCAGCTCAGTAATGATTTTGGGCCTTGAAAGCAGCTACTAATTACTTTAATTAAACAATTATCCAGGAGATCAAATATATAGCAAATAATAAATCTTGCAGGTTGGGAGTATCATGCATTTCCCACAGATAAGCATCAGTGAAATATAATAGAGTTGAGTGTTATTGTTAATTTTGACTTGGGGCTTACAAATCACATCTCCCCTGAGCACTGCAAGATCCAGGTAATGCAAGAAATCCAAGTAAAACCTCTTTAATTCTTGTTTTCCAAAGAAAACCTTGCCTTTGGTTTTCATCTCCTGATTGTGGTGGGGGAAGGTTTCTCTGGGATGTCAGTGACTCCCCCTGGCTCTGCTGGAAAAAAATAGAGTTTAGTTCATTATTTGAAGGATTTCTGTTGTTCTGGGTGCTGCTGGTAGCTTGCATCCTCAGGGAATCCTCTCCTCCAAGAGGAATCAGGAGAGGATTCTACGCTGGGTGTGGAATGAGGGAGGGAGACAAAACACAGGAATGCTCCCCTCAAAGCAAACTGCAGGAGTTTAAACAATGATATTTACCCCAAAAGGGAGGCCCCAAATCTCTGCTCCTGCCCTGAGTGCCCAATGCTGTTTTTTGGGCCACTCTGGCAGCACCACCCCCCTTTCCCAGCCCTGCCCAGGTGTGGAGCTTGCAAAGTCACAGAACAGAATGACTGCATTAAAACTTAATTAATTCCATGCATCTTATGAAATCAATAATAATCCCTGGGCCCTGAGTGTTTCTTACAGGATTAATTCCTGGATCYGAGCCAGCAGCTTCCCAGTCTGCCCAGTTCAGGCCCAAAGGAGAACATTTCCAAGTCAGTAACCAGGGGCTGATTTGTGACACGTCAGGAATATCCAGGGAAAAAYGATGGGAAAATATCCAGAAACATGGAGAATGGAAATCCATCTTCTGCTTGGGAAGAAGAGGTGAACAACTCTTGGAAACCCAACACGTTTTACCTTCCCCCCTTGGCTCCAAAGCTTGTTCCAAGGCGGAAGATCAGTAGTTTGCAACTGAAAGAATTCCATATAAAATAAGAAAGGGAACAGATTTCCAGGAGCAGGAATGGTACCAGAAGGGAGCCACTGCCTGTCCTGCACTGAGGGAACATTTATTCAGCAATTAGGTTGTAATGGCAAAACTTTCAAGGCAGTGCTGGGCAGAAAGTCAAAATCTACATTTTAAGGCMATGTTTTAGGTCCCCTACAATGCACAGGAGCCTGAATGATTTTTCTTTCCCTGTAAMACAAGAATTTGTCTTCCTACAGAGGAGATAAATGCAGACATCCCATAAAATTCATTTAATTCAGCTTCTCTGAATTTCCCACCTGAATCYCAGAGATGGATGATACAATGTCACTATGAGGTGTTCATTCTAAAATTGAAAAAGTTTTGATATTAATTACAGTCCTTAAATKAAAGACYTGAGGGGAAASAAACAAAYAGGTATTTWAAATAAAACTCWAAAAGCAGGAATCAGGAGCACAGTGACTGGTTTGGAAGTTTRAAGCAGTGTTTGAAGGATTCTCCTTTTATAGAATCAGGGATTTTRCACAGAATCCCAGAATGGTTTGGGACTGGGGGAACCTCAAAGCTCCTCCCATCCTTTGCCATGGRCAGGGACACCTTCCACCAGCCCAGGCTGCTCCAAGGTGGCCTTGGACACTCCAGGGATGACARTGTGGAATTCAGGAGGATGTTCAATGGTTTAGAGCTGCTCGTTCCATGGAATATTTTACCTGGCAGAGCATCCTAACCCCTGCCTGTGCTGCTGTGCTGTTCTCAGCTCACCTCCCTCAGGGACTGTGCTCAGAAAGGGTCTGACTCTCATCAGCTTTGCCCCAGACTTCATTTCTTGCAAATTTAATGCAAATACAGCAAGAACAAGGCCCRGCTCAGCTGCTCTGGGGCTGCTCCCTGCACTGAGGGCAGGACTTGGCCCAGGACACAGRAATTACTCCTGGGAGATGAGCTGTGCAAAGAAATAGGAGTGTGAAGAGCTGAGAAATCTCTTTGTAACTCCTCAGCTTCCTTTTAACCAGGAATATTGACACAACCAGCTCTGCAGAGTGCTGAAACCTGCGAGTTTGGAGTGCTGGAAAGAACTGGGGTTTTAATAAAACATAAAATAATCCTTGAAGAGAGTGTGAAAAMCCCAGGATCCTGGGAGTAGATGGCAAACTGAGCTGCAGAGCAGGGAGCTGGCTGCAGGTCCCATCCCCTCCCCAGTCCTTGTTTATSCCTGCAGTGCAGCCCATGCAGGAGTGCAGAGGGAAGGAGGGGGGTGCGTTGCCATGAAAGCTTCCCCCATCCATCCTTTCTTCTCCTCTCTCTAATGCTGCCCCTGATATATTAAGCTGCATTCCAGMCAGCTTCAAGGACATGTTTCTGAATCCCATTCAAGATGCTGACAGCCCCTGAAGGTGTGAGAGGAAACATGCCCTCAGATGGACTGCATTTATTCGTCTGCTTAGACCTTTAATCTGACATGTTTAGCAAAGCCTCTGCAGCGCTGCTGAGAACGTTCCAGCAGAAGAAAGGAGGAGAAGCAGGATTCAGGTGTTGCCTCTGGAGGTTGTTGTGGTGTTGGTGGGGCAGGCTCCAAAGCTGACAAGAAAAGAGCAGTGCCAGCCAAGGAATGGGGTTCTCTGGTGCTGCTGGGCTGGGCAGGCTGCCCTGACTGCAAAACTGGTTTTACTGGTCTTTTACTGGGCTGTTTTGCCACAYAGACCCCCCAAAATGCCCACAAGCTCCTTCACAACCTTTATTGCAAATGGTACCATGTCTGCTCTTGAATCCATTCCACCCTTGAGGGCCACAGAGCCCAATTTCCCTTCTTGACCCAAACCAGGACTTCAGTGGGATTACTTTGTGCAGATCCTGAGCTTAGACTTGAGCCAGATAAGCCTTGTGGCAGATAAGGGCTCCTGTCCTTGCTCTGCACAGAAATTGCTGAAATCCTGCTCACTTTGAGGAGAGATCTGCTGATTTTCAGCAGCAGGAGAAGGGCAGCTTTCCAGTCCCGGTTTTAATCCATCAGAGATCTCCTGCAAACAGCTGCYTTTTATTTATTTTCTTCCTTTTTTTCTCTCTCTTTTTTCTTTCTCTAGTTGGGACTAACTCAGTGTCTTTCTCCTTTTTAATTTTTTTTTTCCTGTGGAGAGAATCTCTATTTGCTSTGTCCTSGTGAAGTCCCAGTTATTCCTATTTCATTTACATCAACATCACTCAAGACTTAGTCACCAGCCTTAAATGATRTTGACTTAACATGGGCTTAAACAGAATAAAAAATGACTCATCACTGTGTGAGGGATTTCTGAGGCTGAGCAAAGGGGAGAAAGTGGAACAGCTTAATCCTTAACTTCTTCAAATCCTTTTCTCTCTCCTGCTAAAATGGGAGGAGGGAATTCCCTGCGGTGCTGAAGCTCTGAYGATGGGAAAAAGGGGTCACTTTGCAAAGTACAAAATAAAAAGAAACTTTAATCACCGTGATAAGATTCTCCTTMAAAACGTTCAGTTCTGCCCTGAGGGCCCTGCTGCAGCGCATTCATCATCACAGGGACCTTGAGCTGTGCTAAATTGTAAAATTGTATTTGTAATTGTGGTTACAAATTCCATGTGGTGCAATGCTGATGGCACAGCAGTGGGGACACAAAACAGTTCTGAGGGGGCTCAGGTCTGCTGCATTTTGGAGCAGATCTTAAAAGGGAAAAAAATCCCTAACTCCTGAAAAATCCATACCAAAATAACTTTAAAGCCTGGCCCAAGGACATGATGGCCCAGCAATGGGAACACAGGGCCTGGGGACAGTTTGGAGGGGCTCAGGCCTTCACTCAGGTCTGCTGCTAAATTGTAAAATTGTATTTGTAATTGTGGTTACAAATTCCATGTGGTGCAATGCTGATGGCACAGCAGCGGGGACACAAAACAGTTCCAAGGGGGCTCAGGTCTGCTGCATTTTGGATGAGATTTTAAAAAAGGAAACCAATCCCCAACTCCTGCAAAATCCTGTGCCTAAATAGTTTTAAAGCCTGGCSCAAGAAGCTTAAGGCACAGCAATGGGGACACAAGGATTTGGGGCAATTTGGAGGGGGATGCTCAGGGGGAGCTCAAGTTAAATAAAATTAAATTAAAGCCTGGCCCAAGGAGTTGAAGGCCCAGCAGTGGGGACACAAGGACTTGGGGCAGTTTTGGGGTCTCAGGCCTTCCCTCAGGTCTGCTCCATTTTGCAGCAGATTTTAAAAGGGAGAACAATCCCTAAATCCTGCAAAACCCTGTGGTTAAATAACATTAAAGCCTGACCCCAAGGAGCTGATAGCACAGCAATGGGACACAAGGATTTGGGGCAATTTGGAGGAGGCAGTTCAAGGGGGGGCTCAGGCCTTCACTCAGGTCTGATCTGTTTTGGAGCAGGTTTTAAAAAAGGAAGAACAATCCCTAACTCCTGCAAAATCCGGTGGCTAAATAGTTTTAAAGCCTGACCAAAGGAGCTGAAGGCCCAGCAATGGGGACACAAGGGCTTGGGAACAGTTTGAGAGTCTCAGGCCTTCACTCAGGTCTGATCTGTTTTGGAGCAGATTTTAAAAAGGAAACAAATCCCCAACTCCTGAGAAATCCATGCCTAAATAATTTTAAAGCCTGACCAAAGGAGCTGAAGGCCCAGCAATGGGGACACAAGGGCTTAGGAACAGTTTGGGGGTCTCAGGCCTTCACTCAGGTCTACTCTGTTTTGGAGCAGATTTTAAAAAGGAAAAAAATCCCCAACTCCTGAGAAATCCATGCCTAAATAATTGTAAAGCCTGACCAAAGGAGCTGAAGGCCCAGCAATGGGGACCCAGGGCTTGGGAACAGTTTGGGGGTCTCAGGCCTTCACTCAGGTCTACTCTGTTTTGGAGCAGATTTTAAAAAGGAAAAAAATTCCCAACTCCTGAGAAATCCATGCCTAAATAATTTCAAAGCCTGGCCCAAGGAGCTGAAGGCCCAGCAATGGGGACACAAGGACTTGGGGGAGTTTGGAGGGGTCTCAGGCCTTCCCTCAGGTCTGCYGCATTTTGGAGCAGATTTTAAAAGGGAAAAACCATCTCCAACTCCTGAGAAATCCATGCCTAAATAATTTTAAAGCCTGGCCCAAGGAGATGATGGCCCAGCAATGGAGACACAAGGACTTGGGCAGTTTTGGGGGTGCCTCAGGCCTTCCCTCAGGTCTGCTCAGTTTTTCATCAGATTTTAAAAGGGAAAAAAAAACTCCTGCAAGATCCTGTGGCTAAATAATCTTAAAACCAGGCCCCAGAGAGCCCAGGGTGTCCCTGCCATGGTGCCACAGCTTCTCTAGGGACAGAAGGGGCTGTGGGGTGCCCAAAGTGGAGCCCCTCTGAGCACACAGAGCCCGGTGGCAAATCCTTCCCAGGGGCTGGAATTTGGCAGCCAGAGCCAACTCCACATTATCCACATCATCCAAGAGCAGCCACTCCAGCTGCTGACAACAGCCAGGCCTCAGATCTGCACTTTGCTCCTTTCTGTGGAGCACAGAGACGGATCAGAGGACACCCCCCAAGCCTTTGAGGAGCATCCAGCTCGGGCTGGAGAGCCCCATGACTTCACTGCGAGCGCTACTCGACGTCTGGAATAAAGAGACAGACAGAAAAAAAGCACCTTTGGAGCCTTTAAGACTAATTAAGGAGTGCATCAAAAGAAAAAGAAAAAAAGGAGAAAGAGAGAGGGAGAAAGATACGTTTGGCTGACTGTGAATGAATCTTATAAAATGGAAATGGGAAACATGTGCAAACACTTTAAATATTTTTGCCCCTGCAAGATACTTGAAGACTTCCCTTGTAAAACAAATAGGGAACAAAATAAAACCAGGTTTCCTTCAGTCAGCACATAATCATTTTCATGTTAATTTTTATCTTGTTAACCCAAAAATCTATTAGAAGAAAATTATCTGCCTGAAATCTGGCTTGTGACTCACGCTAAGTGGTTCTGATATTTTGAGAAAATAAATCTTTACACTGTTTACACAAGTCTATCTGAAATTACAGTGTGTAAAAGAAATAATGGTTTCAAGTGACCATAGGTGACAAATGATCAGGCTTCTGATGTTATTCCCCTTGGCCTTGGCTGCAGGGGAGGTTTTTTTCCCTTTTCTTTAATCCCTTCTCATTGTAACAATGGCAAAGCACACCCAGAGCTAAATGCAAAACTAATTGAACATTAATCCAACAGTAAAATAATTGTGCTGTGGATTCTGCCCAGGTGCTGAATGGTCAGATCCAGCCATAATTAAAAAGTGCAGAAGAGTAATTTAATTACAGACCTATCCTTAATTGTGAGAAGCCTCCCTGCTCTTCATGCCAAGTTGTGCTACGAAAGGGTTTGGATTTTTTGCACACAGAGAGCAAGATGGTTTTGAATGGAATCATGGAATCACAGAAACACAGAATCATGGAATCACAGAATCACAGGATCAAAGAATCACAGAATCACAGGATCAAAGAATCACAGAATCACAGGATCACAGAATCATAGAAAATGGAAAGGACCCACAAAGATGAGCCAAGTCCAACTCCTGGCCCTCCACTCCAATGTTTCATAACTGTCACTTTAATTTTTAATTTTTTCTAAACAGGCCCATTGATTGCCATTAAAARGAGAATTAAAGTTCTTTCAGGATTTAAACATTCCTGTTTCTCCTCACGGATACCAACCAGTCTCCACACATTCCTTGTGTCATTCCTGAAATACAGTACAATAATAATAATAATTCAACATCTGTGGCTAATCCTGCAAGCCAAAGGCTATAATTAATTCTAACCCCTTTCTTCTGCTTGAATTTCAGCAGCATAAAATAACAGGTAGAAGGAGATGTTCAATAGGGAGAAATCTGGATAAATACACAGAAGTTCATTAGTAAGAACAAGTGGTGTGTTTTGGCTGGAAAACATCTTTTTGGGGTAAAGAGAAGGAAGCAAATGAAATGCAACCTGGGCATTTTATTCCAGGACTTGAACTTTCCGTATTCTGCCCTGAGCTGCTTTATTAGCTAAAGCTCTGGGAGGACAATTATTGAGTGGTTTATATTGAAGTTATTACTTAAATCCCCTTAAATTCATAGTGGGCAGCTTGGAAATCTGCCTTGGTTCTGGGATTCCTGAGGAGGGCAYAGACTGCAGGCAAAAGCTGCTTTTTAGCATTTTTTTGTTATTTTGCAAATTTCTTCCACTTCAGCCCTACCAGTTATCAAAACTTTTACAGCTGAGTTTTGCTTTTTAAAGGGAATAGAATCCTTCCCATCTCGCTTTGAGAAGTTCATTCCCATGCCAACTTTTCCATCCTCTGGCTTTGAGTCTGGATAACTTCATAAATAAAAAATAAATAGATAAATGCCTCTGCTTGAGGCTGAAATTGTGGGAAGGGCACCCAGTCCCAGCATCCACCYGATGGGATTGGCACAGGGATTCTCTCTTTATCCTGACTGGGAGGGCAACACATTGGTACAGACTGACAGGGAGAAAAGTTGGGAATAAATATTTGAATGGCACCTTGGAATTCCCAGAAGATCCAGAAAAGCAGGAAGGGCTTTTGCCCCTGGGTGAGGGACAGCTGGGATGGGACTGGAGGGGGGAAGAGGAGTGGAGCTCAGGCTTGGAGCCTGAATTCCTTTGGGAATTTTCTCCCCTGTTTAAAATCTGTGCCTTGGCTGGGCACTCTGGAGCTGTTTAACAGGAATAACCCCAGGAATTCTCCCAGGTGAGACAGGGCAGAATCCAAAGGGAAARCCCAGCAGGTGCCTTTGCTGGTCAGGGATTTCCCCCTGCTGAATGGGGCTCTGGATTAAAGCAGCTCCATAAATCCAAAGTTTCCTCCTCATGTGCACTTCCCATCCCATCCCAAACCTTGTTTGATCCATGGGAGTGCCACAGCACAGGGGACAGCTCAGCATCCTCGAGGAATGAACAAAGAGCTGGGTTCCAGCGGGACAAGGGCAGGAAAAGCCATTTATTGGAAATCAGCTCCCAAGACTGCAGAATTCTGAGGTGACAGGATTTGTTTTGTGGCACTGAGCAACATCCCAGCCCAGTAGGGCCAGGCAGGCTGAGGGTGATCCCCAGACCATCCTGGGATGGCATTTTTGGGCTGYTCCCAACAGGAGAACTTCCCAGGAATGCTGGGGGGGAGCTGCCCACCAGGCCACAGCAATAACTGCCTTTGCTTTGAGATGCAGATCTCCCACCACAACAAGCAGCACTCCCAGCTGGGCAGCTGGCACCAAAAACATCTCCAGGAAATCCAAWCCCACTCAGCAAAGGGAAAAGATTCCTGTTGGGAAAACGGGGAGAAGCTCCTGCCCTAAAAACCTGCCCTTCCACCCCTCCACAGGTACCTGCTGGGCTTGTTCCTTCCAGGTGTTTGAGGGTTTAAAATACACAATAATTTCACAGAGAGGAAAGCCCAGGCTGGGCCCCACCACAACATCAGCCACAGAATTATACCCTGTGCTTCCTGCAGCAAGGAGAATTTGCTTCTCTATTACCCAAAAACGACACAGCTGAGCTCCGTGGCTTGAAGTTAACATCACTTGGAAACATGAGGAGGAATGATTGAAGGATTTTAGCAGTGAATTGCAGTGATTCTGTTCATAAAGTGTCTTGGTGGCTGTTAAACCATTTAAAAATTTCTTAATTATTCTTTAATTAAAAATTAAATTGAATGGGATTTCTTTAATTCCAAGCACATCTAATTATCTTTAYGCTCACATCTAATAATMCARATTCTTGTCTGTGGATGTGAATTTGAGATTATTAAATCGTCATGAACCAAATATTAAGCCACATGAAAAGGTCTTAAAATGGGGCAAACTAGAAAAGTTATTTTTATTAAATTAAATTAAATTAAATTAAATTAAATTAAATGACCAGAATATACATTATTCACCCAGCACCACTAGATAATCTTTGAGGTCCCTTCCAACCCAAACCATTCCATGAATCCAAACCATTCCATGAATTCCATAATCTATGAATATTTTAAAAGAGCCTAAAGATGCTCTTCTAGAACCAAACTCCCCTAAATTCATATAATATAAAAAATCTAATAATCCAGATTCTTGTCTGTGGATGTGAATTTGAGATTATTAAATCGTCATGAACCAAATATTAAGCCACATGAAAAGGTCTTAAAATGGGGCAAACTAGAAGAGTTATTAATTAATTAAATAACCAGAATATACATTATTCACCCAGCACCACTAGATAATCTTTAAGGTCCCTTCCAACCCAAACCATTCCATGAATCCATGAATGCTTCTATGAATATTTTAAAAGAGCCTAAAGATGCTCTTCTAGAACCARACTCCYCTAARTTCATATAATAAAAGGAAACAGTTTGATCAGTAGAGATAAAATAAAAGGTAGGAAATGGTTTGAACATTATTTTGCTACATGAAAARCACTTTCCATCCCCACAGCTGCAAACCCCAACYGATTGCCCAGGTTTAGCTGAGCAATGSTGACATCATTCCAATGATTTTTTTAAGATCCAAGCAATCATTGTCTGCAGGAGATGGGGCTGGCACTGAATCCCTGTCAAACCCAGCTCAGGTGCTGAAGTGAAGCTGCAGCTTTGGAAGATTTGCTTGTTTGTGTTGTTTTGGGGTTTRTTTTTCTCCGTTTGCCTAATCTTTGTCTACGTAACTATTCTGCTGCACCTCGGGTTGTTGTCTGAGAAAATAAATCACAGAGCTCTTGTCTGGAGAGGCTCGGCCTGGATAAACCAAGCAGCAGGTCCAGGCACATCCAGGATGTCTCTGTGTGCTTCAAAGAACCCCAAACCACAGCAGTTACCTCAAGGTTGGAGTCAGGAAACACCTTCACCCTCACTGGAGGGGGTGGCAGCTGATCTGCTGCAATTATTGAAGGTCTGATGAGCTGAAAGAATAAAGCTGTTMTTGAAAGGTTGGTTCAGATCAGGGAAAAGAGAGCAGATCATCCAGACAGGGGATTGGGTCTGGGTGATTTCTGCACACACTTTTTGTACTTAAAGGACTGGGAGTAAGGACTAGAAAAAGTCATGGCGTCCTGGAATGGTTTGGGTGGGAAGGGATCTTAAAAATCATTTATTCCATGGGCAAAAACACCTTCCACCATCCCAGGCTGCTGCAAGCTCCATCCAACCTGGCCTTGGACACTTCCAGGGATCCAGGAGCAGCCACAGCTTCTCTGGGAATCCGTGCCAGGGCCCCTCCACCCTCACAGGGGAGAAGGTGAAGGCTGAGACACAAGAACCGTGCTCCAAGCCCAAGAAAAGCAAATACTCCAATGTTTTGTTCAGGGAGGGCRAGCCAATCCTTTTGAAACAGCACACTGGAGCCTGAATCACTTGGATCATTTTGAAACTCTAATTGCATTTTGATACACAGAGATCATTAAACATGGAGGTGGTGGGTGAAGAAGAATAGAAAGCAACATTCTCCTTAAAATTCAGAAATAACATAAACTTCATGGAATGAACACACTGAGCAGTCCTAGGATGACACCTCTGGGTACTTGGATTGGGTAGAAATTAATCTGGATGAAAATAAGACCAATCCAGCAGCAAAAACATCCCTGACAGGCTAATGTTCAATTTAAATAAACAGTTCTAATGAGATCTGTTATTACCTGCTATTTTGTCATGCTCTGGCATGCAGTCCCAAGTCTAATGTTTCTAAATGCTGTCATAAATTTTTTCAGCCTAATCTGCTCCTAAAGATTTCAGCTCGTGTCCCTCCTGGTTCCCAGTAAATTATGGACAGTGTTGAAGCCTCTGAGGGAACCTAAACCTCTCTTAGAGAACCCCAGAACACAAAACCCAGTCTTTCCTCATCCCACAGGCTGCTGTGACTGTGATGTTTTATAAGTAACTCTTCAGATGGACGTRCCAGGCACCCAATTTTGCATAAAATAGACACAGAAAATCACACAGCTGATCCAAAATTACCTATTTAGTGCCCAAAGAAGGGGGAAAAGCTGCAATAGCCTGAGCCCACCTGACAGCACTTTGACCCTGGCATGATCAACTGGTAAAAAACCCTCCAGGGAATGTCCCTCCTGTCCTGCCAATGCTGRTCCAAGCAGCTGTGCCCAAGTTTTGGGTGGAAAACCCCATTTCTGGCAGCTCCTGCTGGCCTCAGGAGAGGCCTGGCCATGGCATTGTCCCTGAGGGCATCTTCTCCTGCTTGAGAGGGAAAGGAAACAGGAGCTGTGTCCTGGACATCCCCTTGATGGTTTTTGTGTCCTCAGCCTTGTGTGTCCATGGTTTTTGGGGAGGATCCCAGGCTGGTGAMGCCCTTCAGGTGAGTTCTGTTCCCTGTTCCATGGTTTTGCTCTTCCATGGCAGAATCCAGCCTGGGTGTTTTGTTCAGACCTGCCCTGCAGGAATTGCAGAACAGCTGCCCTTATTCCAGTGGATTTGTGGTGGGTTAAGCTCCTTTCTGACCCAGAGATGGGGCAACTGAGAGGTGTTTTTAAAACTTGGATTCCATTTTCAGTCTCATGTGAGGGGTGAGACAATACAGGTGTTATGATTCACACCATCACAATCAGAAACCAATTATTTCCTAATTACAATACACTACAAACATTTCTTGGCCTATCAGCTTTAGCCACACCACGCTGTAAATGCCTTAATATCCAAAAAAATCCATTTCTCACAGATTTGCTCTCAATTTTTTAAYGGGAAGTGGTATCTGCAGGACTTTGATAGATGGAGTGGGCTGAGAATCTCTCACTGACCCAGAAAAGGATGGGAATGCTCAAATTGCAGCATTCTGGGTTGTGTTACATCGCCAGCACCTCCCTGCTGCTCCTGTGCTGGGAGAAAGGCACTCAAAGCTGGGAAACTGCGGGGGAAAAGGGAAATAAAAGAATGAAAAAGAATAAAAGAATAAAAGAGACTCCGGGGTGATCCAGTTTAGGGTTTGATCCAGATGTAGTGACAGAGCATGAGGATCATGTTGTGATGCAGGGAATGAGGGAGGAACATCAAAGCTGAACAAAGAATTTTGGGTGGTTAAGGCCCTGAATTAAAGCTCCAGGCAGGTGGTGATGCTTGAATAAAATACCAGAGACCTGGAACCACTAAAATTATCCAACAATTGTGAATTCTGCTGGCTCTGGTCAATGGCTTTGCTGCAGTACCCCAAAAGCCAGGCCCCAAATGCTGTTCAGAGCTGGAGCTGGAAGGTTTGGRAGTGGAGGGGAGCTGCTGATCAGCACAATGTAAGGGATGTCACCTGCTGGAAAAAGAACCAGAATTCACATTTCTCTGTGAATTGTGCAGTGTTTAAACCCTTATCACTGCCATGCAGGCAACTAAAGGCATTGGGAACACATTTTTTTGGGGGTAAGAAGCTTTTTAACTTCTTTTCCTGTGGTATATAAATCTGCACAAGCATTGTCACTCCCACAGTCCAAACAGTTTATTCAAAGACTGAGAGGAGTTTCACTTTTCCACCGAGGTCAGGACAACTTTGGCGTGCCCTGACAATCCCTGAGCAGGTAATACTTCTAATGCTTTATTAACACAGACTGGGGTCAATAAACACTTTGTACTGCCCTCCTCCCATATCTCCCCACGTAATTCCCCAATCCTACTGCCTAAAGACCGGAGGGATTCCCAGCCCCAAGCCAGGGAAAGCTCAGCAGTTCAGCTCCATTTCAGCTCTTTTTAAGGCCACCGTGGCTGCCACCTTGATAAATGCAGTTGTTACTAGGAAAGAACAAAATCCTTTAATCATTTTCAAACATTAAATTCCATCATGTCTGGCCCGTAAATGTAAAGTTCACTTTCCAGGAAGGATTTACCAAAGTCGATACCTTGTGCTGGCAGAACGTTCACTGTACATTTAGCAAAATGATTTTTCGGGGGAGGTTTTTGATATGTTCTGCTCCAGAACTACAACCATGGCCTAATTTGCCCCGAGTGGCTGCAGCTGAATGTTGTCATCTGTCCCTAATAAGAGCTTTGTTTGTCCCGGGCTTATCCCGGGATAGTTAAAGCTGAAAAAAAAAAACAAAAAAAAAAAAAAAAAAACTCGAGCTCCAAGTCTGCTCTCCCTCCCCGTGCAGCCTCCAAAGCCTGACGTGTGTGCTGGTTTCTCAGAGGCAATGTTCAACATCTGGTGCCGAACCAGTGGGGTCAAATAATGTTCTCACCATTTAGCGTAATTAACTCCAACCGCCCGTCTGCTGCACGGCCCCGCCGCAGCCAACACAAGCAAAGCCGGGCCAAGGCGAAATTTCTGCTCATTATTAAACCCAAATCTAAGCACTTGTCTGTCTGTAAAAACAGAGCAAAGGGAGGAAAACTGAAACCAGCGAACAGGGTCTGAGGTTTCAATAAATGTCAGAGAGCGTCAAGTCTGTTTGGATTGCAAATTATTGCTGGCTGATGGTCTATTATTTTACAACTGGCGATTGCTGTCAGGAGGTGGGGAGGGGGTGGAGGGAGAGGGTGCTCGAATCCCAGCCAGAGGGGAACAGAAGTTGCAAAATACTGTAACAATAATTTGAAAGAAAACCACCAAAGGCACTTTCATGTTGGCTAAATTTAGAGTTTTCATCGGGTATCTCTTCGAAGAGTAAAGAGGGCTTTGATGGATGTCCCATCACCAGGGACAGGCTGGATSGGGCTTGGAGTAGGGAAAGTGTCCCTGCCCRTGGAGGAGGTGKGATTGGACTGGTTTTAAGGTCCCTTCCAACCCAAACCAGTCTGGGGTTCCAAATCCAAGTCCCCTGGGACAGGAACCACCCCCAGTCCCTCTCTGCCATCCCTGCCTCTKCTTCCAAATACCATTCCCAGGAGAATGAAGACAACCAGAGAGCCATGAACATGCAGAGTAAAAAAAGCCCATCCCACCTCCCTGACTGGTTTTCAGGTCCCTTCCAACCCAAACCAGTCTGGGGTTCCAAATCCAAGTCCCCTGGGACAGGAACCACCCCCAGTCCTTCTCTGCCATCCCTGCCTCTGCTTCCGAACACCATTCCCAGGAGAATGAAGACAACTGGAGAGCCATGAACATGCAGAGTATAAAAAGCCCATCCCACCTCCCTGATGTGCTTAATGTGAGCTCATATCTTGTCAAGCAGAAATAAGAGAACTTTTAAATCATTCTTAAACTCTCTTGGTAAATGAATTAAAATACAAATGGGTGGTTGCTTCTTGAAATAGAGTGGAGAGGACAATTTATCATACAATCCCAGAATCCCAGAGTGATTTGGGTTGGAAAGGACCTAAAATTTCATCCCATCTCACCCCTGCCATGGGCAGGGACACCTTCCCATGGTTGCTCCAAGCCCTGTCCAGCCTGGCCTTGGACACTGCCAGGGATCCAGGGGCAGCCACCAATAAATCTGGATGGATTTGACTCCCGCTGACCACAAACACAGAGGATCAGACCCAGTTTGTGAGGAGAAGGGAGATGCTGAGGGWTGAGCTGATGGATGTCCACAGCCACAGAAAGTCCAGGACAGCAACATGCCCCAAAGAAGGGGACGTTGTCCTAATCCCACAAAAATCTTCCAGTTGCTAAAACCTGTTGGTTTTGGACTCTACCAAATAGCCCAGCTGAGGCTTCTGACATCGGGAAAAGTAAATAAATCCAYGCCATGTGCAAAACAATCAATGAAAACATCCTGCAGTTAATGGGGGAAAACATTTCCCCCAACAATGGCTGATTCCAGACCCAGATTTCTCAGCCAGCTTTTTTGGAAGCCAACCAAGCCATTGAATAGAACTTTACAACTCAACACAGGCCGGGGAGCTTTGAAATCTGTGAAGGGACGAAATGCAGGGAGATGTTTTTACATGGAAAACATGGTTGCTCTAGATCAATATGTGAGGTGGCCTAAAATAATTTGCAATTTTATAAAGCRAGAATAAGTCTTTACAGCCAACCTATTATTTTCTTTCAAATTTTTTTTTTTCAGCAATGCAAAGTGAAGAATTCAAGTTTGAAGACAAGAAAGGTTTAAATGAAATATAAATATTAACAACATGGCTGTTTGGTGCTATATGGAAAAGCAAATTCTATATTTTTTTTCTATTTTTCTCTCCCTAAATTAAACCTGTGTTTTGCAAAGCCAACAAAAAAAAAAGAATGGATTCATGGTTACAAAAGAGTGGTTATGCTCTCCTGTGCCCAGCACCTCCTCCTCTCTCCCTCACACGCACACAGCCACTGGTAATAAAACTGTAACTTATGATTTCGCACCAATAATATCCCAAGAAGGGTGCCTCGATTTTCCCCTGGAGCAAAGGAAAGAGGCCAAAACAATCAACGTCTCTCTTGTGCAGAGCTGAGCTTGGGCTCCACTTGGACTCCGCTCCGTGTCCCCCCTGGGCCTGTGGAATATTCTTTACCTGCCAAACTCCTCAGCCCCAAATGTGATGGTGACCCTGGAGCTTTTTTTGGCCCCTCTCAAAGTCAGGGAGGAACGTGGATCACCCAAAGGTTGCTGTTCCACCAACCCAACAGGATCTGTCAGGCAGAGCTGATCRATATTTTCCCAGTGCAGAAACTTTCTGCTGTGAAACCAAAGGTTCTAAAGATATATTTTAATTTTTCTGGCTTTTGTCAAGAACGATTGCAGTTCCTGGAACACTTTGCTGTCCCCTCACTTGCTGTGACTGTGGATTGCAACGACTTCAGGGGAATTTCTCTTTCTCATCAATCTCCGACTTGGGTCAGCTCACACAGAACTGGAAAACACTCCTGGGATGGGAAATCTCTGGGASCACAGGGWGCAGGAGGTGCTGCACACATGGCAGGGGGTGAGCTCCGTGCTYTGGAAGGATTCCTGCTTATCCGCCCTGTGCAGCACGAGGCACTGCCCAGGGAAGGGGAGATGTGCTCTTTGTAATGCACAGTAATTAAATCAGCTCTAATCAACCACAGCATCTCTTTGGGAAGCATCCACGAGTGAAAGGCTCCTTTTTTTTTTTATATTTTAGTACAAGTTTTTCTCATTAGTTACACCAAAGCTGCATTTAATTCTCGTCCTGGCTGAACTAAACTCAGATGCACAGAGAGGGCTGAGAAYAAACTTTAACTCTTCCATTTGGAACTGCCTCTGGAAAGCTGAATATCAACATTATCCCAGTCAGACCCCCTGTGACCAAACATGCACTTAAAGAAAGAGTAAACAGCCAAACCTCCTCGAGCTGCTTTGGCCCCAGCCCTGTTCCTTCCCTTTGGCACTTGTTCCCTTGGAATGATGGATTAACAGCTCTGAATTTCAGCAGTTTCTCTTCCCCCTCCCTGCACTGGGATTAAGTGTTTTGCTGTAATTAGTTTCTAATTGCTGTGTCCAAACCATGGGAGTCGAGGGGTGGATATCCAYGGACATCTCAGCTCTCCTCAGGCAGGAGGGAGTGAATTTCCTCGGGAAGAGAGGCTGACCATGTTTAATGAGCACTTCTGGCCTGACAAATGGCTGTGTAAAACACTTCCTCCCTTCCCATGTGCTCCCTGTGTGCCCGGGCCCTCGGAGTGCCAAGCTCTTCACTTTTGGATTAGGTATCACAAGCTCTACAATTATTTTGTCTCCTTGTCAGATGCTCRCTGTGGAGAGAGGCCGCTGCCTTTGCTGCCCACCTGGGTGGTGTTAATGGGCTGCTCAGTCACCCCAGACACACAGAACAATCAGGGATTTCTCAGCTTTAGGGAGAAAACCAATTTCTCCCTCCCATCAGTACCCTCAGCTCCATTCCAGGTGCAGAATCTTGGAAYGGAATCRTGGAATGGTTTGGGATGGGAGACACCCTAAAGCTCATCCTGTTCCMCCTCCTGCCATGGGCAGGGACAYCTTCCACTATCCCAGGTTGCTCCAAGCCCTGTCCAACCTGGCTTGGGACATTTCCTGATGAATCTGGATTTATCTGCACCCCTTTGCAGCCTGAATCTGCAGTGAGCCCTGCCCACAATCTCTGCTGTGCTGCTGAACTGCCCAGAGCCCAGGAAATCCGAGGATCCTCAGTGACCCTCCATGACCCTCATGGGTCCCTTCCAACTCAGGAGATTCTGTGAGGTGAATCTGGGTGATTCTGTGAGGTGAATCTGTGAGGTGAATCTGAATCAGGACTGAGTGAAAACCTGAAGAGAGCAAATCTTCACGCTACATTTTACAGCTGAAAGATTTGAAACTAAAAATTCAGCGAATTCCCATTGAAATGTGACCCCCAGAGTTGCACCAGCCTCAATAAATCTCATTGTCCTTGGCTAAAATATCCTCGGAATAATTCTCCAGTTTTAACCAGGCACATCTATTAATCGGCCTCACCCAGATGAGAAAAACACTGGGAAAGAACATCCCTTTTATTGGACCTTCAAAACATTTTCCAGCCAACAATTTCATCCAAACTGGGGCTTAACATTTAGAAGCTGGACTTGGCATTTTAAGATCTGGTCGATACAAAGTTCGGGACAAACCAGAAGAAGAAAAAAAAAAAAAGATTGTTGAACAAAACCTGAGCTGAGCCCATGATGGATGGACCCTTTCTTTGGTCTCGTTCAGCACTGAAACCACCCGTTGGCTTGGCCACCCTGAGCTCAAATATTATTTAATGCTGGCGTAAAAAGAAAATAATAATTCTGCAGTGTGAGTGTTCCACAGCGCGGCTTCCAATTCACCTCTGGCCTTCCAGGCTCTGGGCAATGATTCATTTTCCTCCTGACAGGAGGGGCACAACATTCTCAGCACTTCTTGGGTGGAAGAAAGTCTGTAGGAAGCAAATCCACAGCGAGCCATTAAACTTGATGAGGATTAATCCCCTCCCTCACTGGTTTCATGTCCAAAATGCATCGATGGCTCGGAGGATTGAGCTGGAGTGCCCAGCTGGGAGCAGAGCTGTGATCTGGGGGTTTTGGGGAGTGTGTATGTACGACCTAACTAATGGTGGAACAAACCCCAGTGCTCTGGGCTTGGGGAGTCCCACTCCAGCAATAACAGATTGTAAAAGATCAAGTTTCAGCACAATTAGCTCCTGGCTGCAGTTTATTACCCCATCGGAGATTTAAAACATGATTTCTCCCCCCCACTGCATTCCAACAATACTTAAGTGTCTGGAGCTGACACTGTAAAACAATAATAGAGTGACAAATATCTGTCTATCCGAAGACAAACCCAGTGGCTGGGCTTGTTTGGAGACAGTAAATTGTAAAACATGCTTTAAAATGGCCTTTTCTCCTTCTTCTTGCTGGTCACAGGGCTGAGTGGGAATGTTTGTGGTGTCTTGTTTGGTTTTTAGTGTTTGGTGGGATTTCAGGATGGTTGAGGCTTCCGAAGGACAAGGYCCAAGGGCTGAAGGAAGAAATCCCTGTTATTTCTGCAGCAGAACTGAAGGTCAACACCCGATGCCTCAATGTGAAAAAGAATTAGGTGGATGAAATTCCTCCCTGCAGATGTGCAGCTCTTCCCAGTGGATGTCAGGAGTSCCTGGATGTCCCCTGGGATGACATGGAGASCATCCCAGCAGTTTTATTTCCTTGGGCTGGATGGAACACGTTGGAACAGCATTTGCAGGACATCAYGAGCAGGAATGTGTTTGGGGACGTCTTGCTCTGCGGGTTTTTAAGTTTTTAATAAGAACACCCTGCAAGCAGCCCTGCAGCTTCCAAAGCACCATGCCAAGAGCGAGCCAGAGAAAGGAAGGCACACAGTGGGGGAAAAAAGGGGAAGCTGGGAGCTGTCAGGGTCGATCTGGGAGAGTTTCCATGGATTGGAAGTGAGAAGCATCGTGCATTTTGCAAAACACGGAGTYGCAATTACGGGAGCAAATTGTAGCSATTAGAGCAGGTATGAAACTTCTCAGTGACACAATGAACAGCAGGGCAGAGTTATTTCCATTTAATTAAAGCCCTGTTTACCCAGCCCCTGATGTTTCAGTCCTGAGCAGAGCTACAGGAGCGYGTTTGCCCCGTTGCTGTGGGTGTTGTGCGGAGCTGTGCAGGTGGAGGTGTCACCGGAGCTGCCCTGGCGTGTCCCTGCAGGGCAGCTCTGCCCCAGGAATGGGGGCAGCACGGMAGAAGGAGTCTCCAGCAATCCAGGGGTGGACTGGGGCCTCAGGAAACACAGAGCAACTGGAACAACCCCAGGCTGTTCAGCGTCCCCATCGCTTTGGGTGGGATTCAGCTCACTGAGCTCTGCCCAGCTCTAGACCACCTGTCTGGTTTAAGCTGTTCCTCAAGTCCAGCTTAAAGACAACAGCACAGAGGGAAGCTGGAAATGGAGCTGTCCCACCTCCCTCTCATGGGTCCTTCCCTTTTTCAGGGAATCGTGGAAACATGGAATGGTTTGGGTTTGAAGGGACCTTAAAGACTGTCTCTTATACACATCTAGATGTGTATAAGAGACAGCTCCCAGGGTGCTCCAAGCCCCATCCAACCTGGCCTTGGACACTGCCAGGGATCCAGGGGCAGCCTCATCTTCCCTTGTCTCTTATACACATCTAGATGTGTATAAGAGACAGGCCTTGGACACTGCCAGGGATCCAGGGGCAGCCTCATCTTCCCTGGGGCTGATGGATGTCCACAGCCACAGAAGGGCCAGGACAGCAACGTGCCCCAAAGAAGGGGACGTTGTCCTAATCCCACAAAAATCTTCCAGTTGCTAAAACCGGTTGGGTTGGGATTCAGCTCGTTGCCTGTGCCAGGCCTGTGCCAGGCCCTCCCCACCCTCCCAGGGAGTGTCCAGCTCGGAGCACACACCTAATCCTGGAGAGCATCTCCATCCAGGAGATGGAGAAGCCAAATCCCAGCTGTTCTGGGTAAGAGTCCTGTGCAGGAGGGCGTTACTGGTGCCATGGAAGCTGCAGCTCCAGCCTGAGTGTTGAGTGGCTTCCAAAGCCACCAGGACAAGGGGGTTTGGTGGTTTTCTTGGCTGCCCAGCCTGGTTTCCACAGGTCAGGCTCAAGGCAGGCTGGTGGAGAGGTGCAGGAGCCAGGCTGCAGTGCCAGAGCCTGTGGATAAACACAGCCTGCTCTCCCTGCAGGAACAGCAGCCCTGCAACGTCATTTTCCAGTGATGTCGGTCTGGCACCTTCCTGCTGCACTAAACTCGCTCTGAGGGAGTCAAGTGAAGGGGAAAAAAAAATAGAAAAAAAAAAAAAGTGGGAAAACCAACAATGCTAAAAAAAGGCCTGCTAAATTTAGGATAGAGCTGAGGATGCATTGGTCAGTGTCCAAGGGAAGTGGCCCAATGACCTGATTACTGCTCAGCAAAGTCGATGGGAAAAGCTGAAACTGGAAAACTCGATCGGTTTTATGACCTTTAAGGAGTGCAGTCAGAAAAGGGAGTTTAGTGCCTCTATCTTSCCATTTGTTTGTAATATTAGTCATTCTTAGAAGAGGGCCTGACTCATTCCGCCAGAGTTTCTCCTCCTGTATAAACTAAAACTCTGTGACATTCAATTATTTCATTATTTTAGGCCCCTCCCAAATTAATGCTCTCCCTGAAGCACCTTCTCCTCCCAGTGACACCAAGTCTGCACAGAACAACATCTGGCACTTGTTCCTTCCACTCCACTCCCGGCGCCTGCTGGAGGTGGCCAAAAGTAGCAGCACATTCACCCTCGGTGCTGAGGGATGAACATCCAAATTCAGGGCTTTCAACTTAATTTAGGGCTAGAATTTTCTGGTCTGGCACACAGCTGGTATCTCTGCACTCAGAGGCACTCGAACATGTTTATCTTCATGTGTTTATGAGTTCATGAGCTGAGAAAGTGAGGATTGGGCAATAAAGATCATTCCACTGAAATCATCACCCCCACCCCAATCAACCCGGAGATTTCACACTTGATTTGAAAAGATGGGCTGCAAATCAYGGCTGCATTTTTTCTGCTGATTCCTCCTGGGTGCCACCTCTGCTTTCCGTGGAGAGGGAAGGTCTATTTATAAATTACAACCTGATCCCATCTGCACAGAGCCATCAGATCTGGCCTGGATGCCAGCTCGGAGCTGCAATCCCCAAATGTGCCCTTGGAGAAGCGTTCTGGGCGGAGACCTTCCCCCTTTGGCTCCAAACCACCCCGCAGGTGTTCAGTTCAAGGAGTGTCACCAAGGTGTGAGGCAAAGCAAGCCATTCCAGCCCAGACTGGCTCGTTCTTATTTTCTTTCCTGCTAATTGTACCTGCAGCCAGYGGATTCCCTCGTTAGCCGCGGGAACGCCGCTGAATCCCCGCGGCCGCTTTCTCCCTGTCACAGACAACTTTTATGGAAAATCCTTTCCTTAGGATTTTTCCTCCTGAGAAGCTGAGAGGCCTCAGGAACAAAATGTAAACAATGGTTATCTGCTGCTGTGGAATGCAACACGTGGATCTGTGATTGGTCTCATGGGGTTGTTTCTAATTAATGGCCAATCACAGCCCAGCTGGCTCGGACTCTCTGTCTGAGACAGAAGCTTTGTTATCATTCTTTGCTATTCTATTCTTAGCCAGCCTTCTGATGAAATCCTTTTCTTCTATTCTTTTAGTAGAGTTTTAATGTAATATATATTATAAAATAATAAATCCAGCCTTCTGAAACATGGAGTCAGATCCTTGTCTCTTCCCCAATCCGAAACCCCCTGTGAACACCGTCACATCTCCCTTCCCGCCTGGCACCACTTTTATTCACAAAGTTGGCAGGCTGCAAACCTGGCCTGCCTCCAAGCCTCCCAGAGCCTGGAACACACACAAGCCTTGCACAACCCTCCCAAGGCACCACTTTCCTTCCCCGTTGTTGCCACCTCCGCTGGCAGCGCCAGGCCGGGCTGTTCCCTCTTGCCCAACATCCCAAAGTTTCCCCTGGGAAAGCTGACGGCTCTGTCTGGAATAGAAAGTGATGTTTGAAAACAAAGACACGTGGCAGGGGTGGAAGGGACGGCTGARGCGAGGGAGAGGGATGATTAATTGTGGGGAAATCTGCGATTTGATCGCGGTGGGGTGGTGAAAGCAGAGCTGCGCTTCATTCCCAGCTCATTTCCAGGGAGTTYACTCTGGTTTCCAGTCTCAGCAGAGGCTTTGGCTGCTCTGCAGGGATTTGCAGCGTCCCCAGGTGATGCCATGGCCTGGGCAGAACTCTGGAGCAGCCCTGAGGGCAGGTTTGTCACCAACTGTCCCCTGCCTGCTGGGCACTGCCTAAATTCATCTGTGAGGGGATGAAACTGAGCCCAAACTCTGGAAAACAGAAGGAATTGATCTGCCCAGAGCTCTGGGTCAGCTTTGTGCCTCCTGAGTAACCACACCAAGCAGCCAAATCCCACATTCAAGGGATGCTTTAATTCCATCTGGGGATCCTGGAGTTACAATCCCCATCATTGAGTGGCTTCAGCTCACGGGATCCTGGAATGGTTTGGGTGGGAATCCTGGAATGGTTTGGATGAGAATCCTGGAATGGTTTGGGTGAGAATCCTGGAATTATTTGGGTGGGAATCCTGGAATGGTTTGGGTGGGAATCCTGGAGTGGTTTGGGTGAGAATCCTGGAATGATTTGGGTGGGAATCCTGGAATGATTTGGATGAGAATCCTGGAATGGTTTGGGTGAGAATCCTGGAATGGTTTGGGTGAGAATCCTGGAATGGTTTGGGTGGAATTCCTGGAATGGTTTGGATGAGAATCCTGGAATGGTTTGGGTGGAATTCCTGGAATGGTTTGGGTGGGAATCCTGGAATGATTTGGGTGGGAATCCTGGAATGATTTGGGTGGGAATCCTGGAATGGTTTGGGTGGGAATCCTGGAATGGTTTGGGTGGGAAGGGACCTCCAAGCCCATCCAGTGCCACAGGGACACCTCCACTGTCCCAGGCTGCTCCAGCCTGGCCTTGGACAATTCCAGGGATCCAGCCACAGCTTCTCTGGGAATTCCATCCCAACCCCTCCCCACCCTCCCAACCAGGAATTCCCAATTCCCAATATCCCATCCATCCCTGCCCTCTGGCAGTTTAAAGCCATTCCATCCCAGCCAGGAATTCCCAATTCCCAATCTCCCATCCATCCCTGCCCTCTGTCAGTTTAAAGCCATTCCCTGTGTCCTGTCCCTCCATGCCTTGTCCCCAGTCCCTCTCCAGCTCTCCTGGAGCCCCTGCAGGCCCTGCAAGGGGCTCTGAGCTCTCCCCAGAGCTTTCCTTCCTCCAGGCTGAAAAACCTAATAAACAAAACAGGAATATTAAATATATTTGTTAACAACAAGTGTTATAAATATTGAATTTAAATCCACATTTAAGACCTTTCCCTAAATGATTGACCAGAGGTTTATGACACAAGTCAGTAACTAAACATGATTTGTTTAAAGAACAGTTCCATTTTAAAAAGCAAATGCTGTCAAACCATTCATGGGGGAGAAAAAAGTGCCCTTGGCGTTGTATTAACGATAAATTTTTAATTTCCCAGTTGCTGCAGTCTCGCTGTTTGCATTTAAGGCTGTCAGAAAGAATTGTTTAATAAGTGCCAGGGAACAAAGAGGCTGGAAATCACCTCCCTAGGAAAGGCAGGAGAGCTTTCAGCAAGGACCTGGAGGAAGAAAAGCCGGTCAATACTGCTCGGAAGTGCCTGTTTGTGCTGCAATSAAAGGAATTTTGATAAATTAAACCTTCTGTGGGGCTGAACAACGTCTCCTGAGGGAATGGAGGGAACAGGGAGGAATTGGTGCCACGATTGGCAGTGCAGGGACCTCTGGAAGGATGTGCTCACTTTTAGGAGCAGCGTTTTTCCAAGGCAAGGCCAGCAAGGTTTGGTCWAATCCAGATCTAGCCAGGACAGGCAGGAGGGGTTTGGCTACGGGGAAATGCCTTCTCCATCCTCCCACTGGAGGAAAAATTCATCCATCTCCTGCTCCATTTCAACTTGGGCATGAACTTCATGGGAATGAGGGATGGGGGCTGAGATATTGGTGAAAATCCCTGAGTTTGGTGGGAAAACCCAGAGAATTTCACTGGTATTGGGGTGGTTTTGTTGGATGATTTTTTTTTTTTTTTGTTTTTTGTTTTTTGGTTTTTGGTTTTTGGTTTTTGGTTTTTTTGTTTGGGTTTTTTTTGTTGTTTTTTTGTGGGGTTTTTTGGTTTTTTTTGGTGGGTTTTTGTTTGTTTTTTGGTTTTTTGTTTTTTTGGGGGTTTTTTTGTTGGTTTTCTTTTTGTTTTGTGTGGTTTTTTTTGGTTTTTTATGGTATTTTTTTTGTTTGGTTTTTTAAAATTATATTTATTTATTTATTTATTATTTATTTATTTATTGCAACATGGAGTCCATCTTTATACTCAATAAAACCAAATTCCAGAAAACACCATCTGGCAATCAATTCCTGGCCTAAAAGACTGCACAGCACCATCTGAGCAGTTTCTCCTGAGGAAGCATCCTGCCCAGCAGGCTCTGGGACAGCTTCGAGCAGGAGCAGCACATTTCCAGCCCAGTTTTACAGAACTTTTCCTTGGCTTTCGTCTCCTTACACAACCCTGACATTTAAAATGTCAGCTTTTTATTGAGCGAGAGACTTGGAAGAGTTAAAGTGGCCTTGAAAAATAATCCCCAGAACCCAGCCCAGGTCTCCAGGGAGCTCCTGCTCTGCTGGAAGGACCTGGGAGCTCTGCTGGGGCACTTCCAGGACCTGCAGCGCTCCCGTGGCCCCTCCAGGCCATCCCTCACCTTCAGTTTTACCCCATCRTTATCCCCTCTCAGCCTCTGAGCCWCGTTTCCTGCTCCCATCTGGCCAGGACAGGGCTGGGTGTGCATGGGAAGCTCTCCACGCCCTCTGGGAGTGCTGAACTTTGCAGGGAGTTGGGAATTTTGGCACCTTCCAGCAGAGCTGGGGCGCTGCTCAACCAGTTTGAGGAGCCTTGAGCACAAGGAGGGGTTTTTTAATCTGGAAAAAAGCACTTCATTCCCTCCTGCCCCTCAATTCCCGGGGCACCACACTCCCAGAATCCCAGGAGAACTGGGAGTGGAAAAGCTCTCCAAGGTCACTGAGYCCAAGCTGYGCCCAATCCCCACCTYGTCMCCAGCCCAGAGCTCYGAGTGCCACCTCCAGGAATTCCTGGGACACCTCCAGGGRTGGCARAACCTCCCTGGGCAGCCCCTTCCAATGCCTGGCCACCYTTTCCATSRGGAAATTCCTCCTCRTGTCCTGGCCCATCACTGAGGCCATCTCCTCTCCTCCTGTCCTTGTTCCCTGACCTCCACCTGCCATCAGGGAGCTGTGCAGAGCCACAGGGTCCCCCTGAGCCTCCTTTTCTCCAGGCTGAGCTCCTTTTCCAGCTCCCTCAGCCCCTCCTGAGGCTTCAGCCCCTTCCCAGCTCCATTCCCCGCCCTGGACTCGTTCCAGCCCCTCCATGGCTGAGTCACCATTCAAAAAGCAAATATTTGGAGGCCCAGGTAAATCCGGGCTGCAGAGGGGGTGGAATCACCAGGTTCCATTGGATTCTCATTGGATTCTGCGAGCAGGGGCGCTGGGAGGGATCTGAGCACCGAGGGCACAAAGCTCCTCCAGACCTGCAGCCACCTCAGCGGGCGATCAACATTCTGGGGAGGGTGAAGAGAAGAAAATGGGAAAATGTGACCAGAGCTTCTCTGATCGTTGTCAGGCTGCTCTAACCAAGGGTTCCAAAGGCAGAAGAGAGGGGGAAAGAGAAGTGCTGGGGGTGTGGGGAGGCAGAGATCCTGTTCTGAGGAGGGGAAAGATCTCCTTGAGGAGTGCCAGTGTGACAGCRGCCACAAGGGTTCTTGGATGAGGCAAGAGACGAGAACGTTGACTCCATGTTCAGAAGGCTTGATTTATTATTTTACGATATATATATATATTACATTATAACTATACTAAAAAGAAAAGAAGGAAAGGTTTCCTCAGAAGGCAAAGCTAAGAATAGAACAGGAAAGAATGATAACAAAAGCAGCTCTCTTGGACTCTGAGATAGCTCAGTGTAGGGGGGCACAACGAGTTGCAGCTGATTGCCAGGAACAGCTCACACTTGTAACTAATAAGTGCCACAAAAGAGTAGAGTAGTAGGAGGAGTTAGATGGCTGCTGCAAGGACCAAGAGAGTCCCAGGAGAAGATGGAGAGTCCCCCTAGAGAAGATGGAGAACCCCAAGAGAAGATAACCCCAAGAGAAAGTAGAGAATCCCAGAAGAAGATAGAGAACCCCAGGAGAGGGTAGAGAATCCCAGAAGAAGATAGAGAACCCCAGGAGAGGGTAGAGAATCCCAGAAGAGGATAGAGAACCCCAGGAGAGGGTAGAGAATCCCAGAAGAGGATAGAGAACCCCAGGAGAGGGTAGAGAATCCCAGAAGAGGATAGAGAACCCCAGGAGAGGGTAGAGAATCCCAGAAGAGGATAGAGAACCCCAGGAGAGGGTAGAGAATCCCAGAAGAGGATAGAGAACCCCAGGAGAGGGTAGAGAATCCCAGAAGAGGATAGAGAACCCCAGGAGAGGGTAGAGAATCCCAGAAGAGGATAGAGAACCCCAGGAGAGGGTAGAGAATCCCAGAAGAGGATAGAGAACCCCAGGAGAGGGTAGAGAATCCCAGAAGAGGATAGAGAACCCCAGGAGAGGGTAGAGAATCCCAGAAGAGGATAGAGAACCCCAGGAGAGGGTAGAGAATCCCAGAAGAGGATAGAGATCCCCAGGAGAGGGTAGAGAATCCCAGAAGAAGACAGAAAGAGTGCTCAGAAGAGCTGCTCAAGTCTCTGTAGCAATTTGCAGCAATATATCCTTCATTAGATCAGACTGCTCAATTAGCTGTAGATGCTTCAGTAGTAACTCTGAAGCTATAGAATAGAACTGTTGTCATGTATTGTTGTAATGTATGAGACAACAGCTCGGCCCTTGATTGGCCATTAATTATTTGCATCCAAGATGGGCCAATCACAGCCAGACCTGTTGCATTCCGCAGCAGCACACAACCATTGCTCACATCTTGCTGCTGAAACTTCTCAGCTTCAGCCGGAAAAATCCTAAGGAAGGATTTTCACAAAAGGGATGTCTGTGACGTGCCAGCACAGCTCCAGGCACTCTGGGGCTGCTGCTGGGGCTGGGATGAGGAGCTTGGATGGCAAACGCAGCCTGGGCAGCGAGGACCGTGCTGGGAGGGACTGGCAAACACCTCMGAATCACAGAATCACAGAATTTCTAGGTTGGAAGAGACCTTTAAGATCATYGAGTCCAACCTCCAGCTGCTCCAGYCAACAGCCAYCAGGGCTGGGATTCAGGCCCTGCCTCTCATTAGCAGCAGCTCCCTGCTTCCAGGCCCTTTACAGCATGGAGGGGTTTAAGAACACTTTTTACCATCCATTTAATGTAACAATATTAAGCTCGATTTGGCAAGGCCACTTCAGACATAAAACTTTAAAATGAGCTTTTTCAGAGCATAAAATCACAATTGGTCCTGCTAGTAAAAGGATAAAATAAATGTCTATTCACCCTAATTGCTGTCAAACTTGTGATTTTTTTTTCTTGTTTTGTTTTCTTTTATATGTAGTAAAGCCAACGTGGTTTTATTGTATAGGGTGCAAACGCTCACCGTGTAATATTATAAATCCTGCAGAGAATTAAGCATCTGCACATTTTTCCTGGCTGTTTCTTGCTTTAACTCGAAACGTCTGTGAGCCCTGGCACAAAAGGGAGGCCTGTGGGCGAGCCTGATCCCACCTCTCTTCCAGCCCCTCTCTTTTCTGAGCCCTGTGCTCAGACAAGGGGATCTGTGGGGCTGAGAGCAGCCTGGCAGGGTGGCAGGCAGGATTCTGCTCCAGAACATTCATGGGGCTGATCCACCTCGTTGTCCCAAAAGCAGCCAGGCTCCTGCAAGYTGGAAAACAAGAATGGTGAGGTCAGCTCCTCCTGCCCCCTGAGCCAGTGCGGGAATTGTTGGATGCAGGAGCTGGGATCTCTGACCTTTTCTAAACTCTGCTTTGCTTTGGGTCTCCCTGTGATTCCAGAGCAGCTCTGCCGGCTGCAATTCCAGCAGGAATTCCTGCTCTGCCT
>NDFG01000301.1:205513-241952 GCA_002167245.1 Sporophila hypoxantha
GCTCTGCCCCTGCTCCCCTAAGCACATAATCTAGGCAGAATGCCCTATCTCTTGTCCCTATGAAGAAAAAAAAGGCCTACAGAGGACACTGCCGCCTAGGAATTCGTCTCTCTTGACCTTGGTTGCTAAACTAGTCTTCGGTTACCATCCGGGTGCTTGGGGTAATCTTCTCTCCCGTGCTTCTGTCGCAGAATAGCTCGTCCTCCTGCTCCGCTCGATGAGTTTCCATAGCAGAAATGTCTCTGTCTTGACTCTTGCTGCAATTCCAGCATGGAATTTCTCTGTCCCTCTCAAAGTAGGATAAAATTCCTACAAGGAACCTATGTTGGATTTCTTTCTGTACCTTTCCCCCCGGCCCTCTAAACATGACTGTTGGTTTAATGGGGTCTTGGTATCCCCAGGTTTTCAGAACAGCTTGCCTGCTGCATATTCCATCAGTAAGATTCCTGCTCTGCCTGCCTGCAAATTCCGCAGAAATTCTCTTGAGCTTCTTCCTGCTTGCAATTCTCGCTCGAGCGAGAAAATTTCTTCTTGCTCTCGGCCTATGGACTGCATTCTTCTACCCGCCAGAATATTCAGGTTGCTCTGTCCTTGCTTGCCAAAAAATTCCAGCAGAAATTCCTGCCTGCCTGCTGGCAATTCCACCAGGAAATTTCTCTTGTCCTGAAAACTTCCTACACAGGAATTGTTGGATCTGCCTTGACCTGTGCTAAACTCGCCTGTTGGATTAATGGGTCCTTGGGTCTCGTGCTTCCAGAGAGCTCTGCCTGTCTGCAATTCCAAAGCAGGGAAGTTCCTGCTCTGCCTGCTCAGAAAAATTCCAGCAGAAATACTCAAATGACCTGCCTGCTGCAATTCCATCGAAATTTCCTCCTTGGTCCCTGAAAAGTTCCTACATAGGGAATCTGTGGATCTGTTTGACTTTGGCTTAAACTGCTTTGGTTAATGGGTCCTGGGTCTCCCTGTGGTTCCAAGAGACCCTCTGCTGCTGCACATTCCAGCAGCGAATCTATCTCTTGTCCTCGAAGAAATTCATACAGGAATTGTGATTCTCTCTGACCTTGGTTAATTCTCCTTTGGTTAATGGGTGCCTTGGTATCCCCATGGTTCCAGAAGCAGCTCTGCCTGCTGGCAATTCCAGCAGGAAATTCCGTGCTCGCCTTCACTTCTCCGTGAAAGAATGTTGGATCCTCTGAACTTTGCTAAATCTGCTAATTGTTAATGGGTCCTCTGGGTGTCTTTGGATCCAGAGCAAGCTCCATCGCTGCCTAGCACCCATATCATCACCGACAATCCTCTCTCTCGCCCTCCCCGAAGAAATTACTACACAGGAATTGCTTGGATCCCTGCTGAACCTTTAGCTACTCTGCTTTCTGTTAATGGTTCCTCGGTGTCTCCTGTGCTTCCTAGAGGCACCACAGCGCTCGAGCTGCACCAAAGGACCCCCACGAATACAGGCTGGATAGCAGGGAAAAGTGTTTTAGAACAGGCAAGGGTGAGAAAGGTTCTGGACATGTTCTGCCCGGGGAGGTGGTGGAGTCCCATCCCTGGGTGTGTTTGAAAAAGCCTGGGATGTGCAATTGGGGCCCAGGTATTGGGTGAGAGGGCCTTGGGGCTGGGCTTACTAGATGGCTTGGAGGTCTCTGACAACTGGGGATCTCTCGTGAATTCTTAGAACTTCACCTGTGATTCTGGGAATTCTGTAATTCTGTGACTCTGTGATTCTGTAATTCTGTGAATTCTGTGAATTCTGTGAATTCTGTAATTTGTGAATTCTGTAATTCTGTGACTCTGTGATTCTGTAATTCTGTGAATTCTGTGATTCTGTAATTCTGTGAATTCTGTGATTCTGTGAATTCTGTTGATGCTGTGATTCTGTGAATCCTGGGATTCTGTGAGTTCTGTGACTCTGTGTGATTCTGTGATTTCTGTAATTCTGTAAATTCTGTGGTTCTGTGATTCTGTGGGTCTGTGTTTTCTGTGATTCTGTGAATTCTGTAAATTCTGTGATTTCTGTGAATTTTGTGAATTTTGTGAATTATGTGATTCTTTTTCCATGATTCTGTGATTCTGTGAATTCTGCGAATCTGTGATCAATTCTGTGACTTTTGTGATTTCTGTGATTCTGTGAATTCTTTGAATTCTGTGTTTCTGTGAATTCTGTGATTCTGTGAATTCTGTGACTGTGTGATTCTGTGCCTCTGAATTCTTTGAATTCTGTGATTCTGTGAATTCTGTGATTCTATGAATTCTGTGATTCTTTGAATTCTGTGAGTGATTCTGTGAATTCTGCGATTCTGTGAATTCTGTGAATTTTGTGAACAGCTCTGCCTGCTGCAGTTCCATCAGAAATTCCTGCCCGGCCTCCTCCTTGTCCCATGAACACCTCCAAGGAGCTCTGAGGGTTTGTGGTGCCCTGGCAAACGTCCCCTGAGGATGTGGCAGGAATTGCCCCATTCCACCCGGCCTGTGGATGGGAACAGAGGGAATCGTGAAAGGAAACAGCCCTGGGAGCTCCAGGTGGTCCCAGACACATCCCAGGGACAGGAGGGTGCTGCAGAACCTGGGACAAGCACCCAGCAAGGCCTCAGCAAAGCAGGGAACACAAAAAACCCAAAAACCTCTCAGTTATTGTTGTATTTATTTTCCTTGAAGGTTCTCTGACCTTCCAGAGATGGTCCAGAGCTACCCAGGGGGGACCATCCCAGAGTTGGGAAGAGCAAAATGGAACAGGTGACATTTTTAAAGGTATTTTTTGAGGCACTGAGGTATTTTTTGAAAAACAGCAAAGGATTTGTCTGAGTTTGGTCTGGAGGAGCTGGGACAGGCAGTGTGTGACAGAATCCTGCTTCTGCTTCTTCAGTGCTTCACCCAGACACAAATCCTTTCCTTTCCTTTCCTTTCCTTTCCTTTCCTTTCCTTTCCTTTCCTTTCCTTTCCTTTCCTTTCCTTTCCTTTCCTTTCCTTTCCTTTCCTTTCTCACTTTTACAGTCTGGAAATATCTTCCTTCCTCTTGAAATTCTTTCCTTGAAATTCTTTCGCTTTTCCATGGCAAAGAGCAAGAGATTCTCGTGCGTCTCTGGGATGGCACACCTGTGGGCTCACGCAGCACCCAGGTTCTCTGGAGCAGCTACGGGACTCGTGGCACAGCAACAACACAACAAAATTGATCCTGCCAAAGTGCTTCAAAATGATCTTTCCCATCGTCACTGGTGGCTCCAGGGAGCCCTCTGGTTGTGCCAGCATTTCCTGCCCAAAATGGGAGCCAGCAAGGAGGTGCCTTGTTTTCCAACCAATTTCACATCATTCCTATTTAACTTCTTCATTACACTTCAATTTCTGCAAATGAGGTTCAGTTGGAGCTGAAAAAAATAGAACATTCTCCACACCTCGTCCAGGTTTTCATTAGTTTCTTCCAATTTTGGAAAAAAAGAATTATGAAGGGTTTCTCAAAACTTTTCCTTTTTTTTTTTACCAATTTGTTGTTTTTTTAGTTTTTTTTTATCTTTACCCACACACATTCAATCCCAGCGGAGATTTTTGTAGAATGACATTTCAAATGAAATGCAGGTGATTCACACGCCCTTTTTGCTCCTGTTGCTGTCCTCATGGGATTCTCTGGAAAGAGTGAGGATTTTTCCAGCCCAAATTGATTTTATTTGAAGATTTCATCCTCCCCAGCACCCCGACAGAGAACAATAAAAAGCTGGGATTTGCACTGTGTTGTTTCCTCCACTAGATGTCCAGTAAATATTATTTACATTGATTGGGAAGTTGAAGGATTTCCCTGGAATGCTGGTTTTTTTCCAACTTTCTGGTTCATTCCTGGTGATGGAATTTTTAAGTCACTGGCCCTGGAATAAAAAGAGGATAAAATAGGATTTAAGTGATAAACTGTGGTGGGTTAGAGTGTTGGTTAATTACTGATTTACTCTTGTTGTGAGGTAGATTAGGAGAAAGGTAAAGCAGGTTTAAAACTTTAAAAGGTATAAAGAAAAATGTTAATTAACAGTAACTAAAAGAAAAGAGTAAACTAAAACTTTTAGGATGCTTTTCTTCTCTTTTACTACTTTGTCTTTTGGATGAAAATGTGTCTCCATTAGATGTTCTCAACTCTGGGTTGGGGCCTGGGAGAAACCAAGACAGGACGAGGGCTCTTAGGATGTGTTTTGTCTTTCTGCCTTGGGAAGGATCCTGGAAAACCTGGGAAAAGCACCGTTGAATGCAAATAGTGACTCCAGACTCCAGATGGATGTACAGCGAATATATAAAAAAAAAAAAAAGGGTAAAATCAATGGAATTAAAACAGGAATTCTATCTATCCAGCATTGGCCCTGTGTTCCAAATCCCAGGTCTTTGTTCCTGGTGTTTGGGAAACCAGGAACAGGAATCCATCATGTTGGACCACCTGTTCATAATCCATTCTGCTCGTTCCCATTCAGGGGACAGGAAAGGAAATCTCCCCCTGTCCAAATCCATCCCAAATCCTGCTGTCCTGGTGTTGGGGCACTACCAAGGTACAGGAGCAGGAATTCCACTGGAACCCCTGCCCCAAACCATCCCTTTTTTCTGTTCCATCCTGGCATTTGGGCAGGAGCAGGAATTCCACTGCCAAAACTCCAAACACCTGTCCTGGCATTGCCTGAAGAGGACAGGAGAAAGGAATTCCACCTTGTCTCCTGTCCAAACCCAACCCTCTGTTCCCACCAGGGGACAGGAGAGCAGAACTCCACCTGGCCCAAATCCCAGCCCTCTGTTCCCATCAGGAAACAGAGCAGGAATAGAGGAGCAGGAAATTCCACTGTCCCAAATCCCAATACCCCTCTGTTTCCCATCAGGGGACAGAAATTGGCCCTCCCCAGGGAACAGGAGCAGGGATTCCCGTCGCCAAAGGACAGGAGCAGGAATTCCACCTGCCCCAAATTCCCAACACTCTGTTCCTGGCATTTGGGCACTGCCCAGGGGACAGAGCGGAATTCCCCATCCCAAAGGACAGGATACAGAAATTCCACCTGTCCAAATCCAAATCCTCTGTCCATCCCAAAAACAGGAGCAGGAATTCCACCTTGTCTCCTGTCCCAAATCCCAGCCCTGTTTCCCCTCTTGGCAACTGGGACTTTTGCTCAAAGGACAGGAGCAAGGAACTCAACTGTCCAAATATTTCCCTCCCTGTCCCAATCCAAAGGAACAGGAGCAGCCGGAATCTCCCCCCATCCCAAAGGACAGGACCGAGGATTCCACTGTCCAAATCCCAAATTCTCTGTTTCCATCCCAAAGGACAGGACGGCAGGAGTTTCCACCCTGCCCGGGACCAATCCGGTGGCAGAGAGCAGCCGAGACCCGCGCGAAGGTGGCGGGAACTGTCCCCTGAGAATTTGAACCCTTTGTTCTGCGGGATGTGCCTGGAATTTAACCTTTGTTCCCTGGGATGCCCTGGGAATTTAAACCTTTGTTCCCCGGGGCTGTGGCTGGGAATGTAACGCCTTTGTTCCCGTGGGATGTGCAGGAGCATCCCCGGGGCTGTCCTGTGAAATTTGACCCTTTGTTTCCCGGGGCTGTGCCTGGGAATTTAACCCATTCGTTCTCCCTTCTCCACATCAGCCTGGCAGAGTGACCCCCCCCGTCAGGATTTGCGGAGGCCGGGCTCTGCTGGGTCTACCCCGGCTGGGGCTGGGAAATCCGAGCTGCTCTGATCCCTTTTGTTCCCGCAGGCGCGTGTCCGGCCCCGACCTGCCAGGAACCACAAAAACCCCTCGCTGTGTCCTTCTTGCCGAGCTTTCGCTGTCCTTCAGCGGGGGAAGGGTTCAATAGGACACTGTCACTGCCCGGGGCAAAAATGCAAAGCAGAAAAGCAAAACCCCCCCAGCCCAGCCCCAAATCCCCCAGACAGCTCCAGGTGCAGAACATAAACGCACCGAGGGGAAACACGTGAAACGGTGTTGCCTTTCTGAGCTGGAATTAGAGAATGTGGATTATGATTATTTCAGTAGACACACTTGAAAACATGATTTCTCCCGAAAGGAAACAGGTGAGTGCACACAGGATGGGTGATAAGGGGGCAGGTTGGGTTAATTAAAATGCTTTTTTAACACATACAGAATAATGAAAGTGCTGGAGTTTAGGGTGGCTGGTTTGAATTTTAGCTCCTCGTGGCACAAAGCTGTCACTTAAAAGGGGAGATGCTCAAGAGAAGGGCAGAGCTTTCCAAAAACCGAGAGAATTCTCTTGGAATTACCTCCCTGAAACTCCTCCATCCAATTTTGCCAACTCCAACTGCCTCTCAGGCCAAGGAAGAGAAGAAATATTGGCCAGAGACATCCCTAAAACTGATAAGAATATTTGCCAGAGTATCCCTAAAACTGATAAGAAATATTTGCCAAGTATCGCATGAAGCTGATAAGAATATTTGCCAAGTATGCCTTGAAGCTGATAAGAGGCAGGCAGGAGGAGTCAGCCCCTCTGGGGGCTGTGCCCTCATCCCAGGTCAGACACCTGCACAGGTAAAGTCCTGACCTTCATTCCTCCAAAAAAAAAAAAGCAAATAAATCAAACACAATCCTGAAGTATCTTCAATCACCCTCTTTACACGTTCCCCCTCTGCAGAGGAAATCTCTCCTGGAACTCTCCAGTTCAGCTCTTCTTTTCCGGCTGGCAGAGCAGGAATGGTGCTGGGGGACACCTGAAAAACATTGGGATTGTTTTGGGTTTTTTTAATATCCTGGAGAAGTTAAATCAACAGACAAATGTGGAAGCGAGTGGAAAATCACAGTCCAGGTTTGTGTGTAGAGGAAAAAAATAAATAAAATACAGTGATAACAAGGCAAATGCTGCAATTTCAGGTTTATGTTACACTCATGGGGCAAGGGGAGAAATGTCCCTGCTCAGCTTTTGAGCTGTCCTCTGTCGGCAGGCAGCAATCCCAAACTCTCCATTAGCTGGGCAGTAAAAGTCAGGGAAAGATGGGAGAGCAGAAAATATGGGATGAGAGAGCAGTGGTGCAGGATGGGAGGATGTTTCTCTGCTGCGCTGTTGCTCTGGCTGACATGAGAGAATAACTAAAAAAAAAACCCGGGGCACCCAGACAGGCTCCTGAGCTTCCTTAAGTGCAGGTTAAAAATGGACAACAATGTGTTTTTTCCCAATTTCCCTGGGCTCTGAATCCTGGCTATCCTCTTTCCATCTCTCAGCACAGATCTCCAGCCCAAATAACAGACAGGAAAAAACAATTGGGACAGCTCATCAGGGTCCTCTGTACATGCGCAGGCTGGCTCGGGTTTGTATGGAATCAAAGTGCCAGGAGGAGCAGAGGATACAGGCAACTGGGAATTCCCAGCTCCGGATAAACAGCGTCCAATTTCCCATCCTGCAGGCCTGGGAACATGAGATTGTGAGGAACAAATACAAGATGATGGGGAGAGAGACAGGAAAATCGATGGTTTTATAATCAAATTGGTTTCTTTCATTCTTCTTTAGTAAACTCTCCATAATTCTATTCACTTAATTTCTTTCTATAAAACTCCTCACTCAATTCTCTAATTCCTTTAATTCTCTTTTATAAAATCTCTCAATTTAATTCTATTTCCCGACCTCCTTGGTAGAAACAGTAATGGAATTTCTTTTTTTGTGTGGTGATAGAAAAGAGCTTCCAGTCCTTGGGAATCTTCCTGATTCTCACGAACACAAATAATTATTGTTTCTTTCAATAAATGTCTCTTATAATTTCTCTTATAATAAAACACCCCGTAATCTATTATCACAGACCCTGTGGTAAAATAGCCATATTATTTTTTTCTTTTGTGTGTGACACAAGAGGCTTCAAGCCAATGGGTATCTGCTTTCTTTTCCTGAATTTCTCACAGCTGAATAGGAAAATTACTATTTAATAAATGTTTCTTTAATTCTTTGTTCTAAAAAACTCTTATAAATTCCTATTTCTTTAATTCCGCTTTCATAGAAGTGCTCATCATTCTAATTAACTTTAATTCTCTTTTATAACATACTCTCAAAATTTTTCATATCCAGACTGCGCCTGGGTAAGAGCATATGGATTTCTTTTTTTTTTGTGTGGCTGAAGAAAACAAACTTCATCTTGGAATTCTTTCCTATTTTCTCTCAACTGAATAGGAAAATTAATAGGATTTAATAAATTTCTTTCTTCCTTTACATTTCTTTGCCTAATAAAAACTCTCATAATCCTCTATTCGCTTAATTCTCTTTAACTAACTCTTCATAACTTCTATTCCTTTTGATTTCTCTTTATAAAAACTCCTCCAAATTTATTCAGACCCCTGGTAAGAGAATGGGATTTTATTTTGTGTGGTGACAGAGAGCTTCAAGCCCTTAGGATCCCTTTCCTGATTTCTCACGAACGATATGTAAAATGAATGTTATTTTAATACATATGTCTTTAATTCTTTCTAAAAACTCTCATAATTCTATTCCTTTAATTCTCTTTAAAATGTAAACTCCTTAATTTCTATATCTATTCATCAGACCCTTGGTAAGCAGCATTGTGGATTTTTTTTGTGTGGTGTATGGAACACTTCAAGTTCCTTGGGAATCTTTTCCTGTCCGTTGCTGAACACAAGAATATTAATTATTTAATAATTTTTCTTTAATTCTTCTCATAAAACTCTCTCCTACAATTCTATTATTTAAAATTTCTCTTCAAAGAACTCTCATAACATTCCTATTCCTGTTTAAATTCTCTTTATAAAATCCACCTCAGACAATTTTTCACTTCCAGACCCCTTGGTAAGAAACATGTGGATTTTTTTTTTATGTGGTGATAGAAGAGCCTCAATCCTTAGGAACTACCCTGAACTTCCCTCACCGAATAGGAAAATTATATTTAGATAAATTTCCTTAATTCTTTATCTACTAAAACTCAACTCTCATAATTCTATTCTTTTAATTCTTTTTTATAAAACTCTCACATTCTATTGTTTTAATTCTCTTTATAAAACTCTCATAATTTCATTCCAGACCCCTTGGTAAGAGCAATGGATTTATGTGTGGTGATAGAACAACTTCAATCCTTGGGAATCTTTCCTGATTCCTCACTGAACACAAAAATTAATGTTACTTTAATAAATTTTTCTTTAATTCTTTCTATAAAACTCTCATAATTCTATTCCTTTAATTCTCTTTATAAAACTCTCATAATTCTATTCCTTTAATTCTCTTTATAAAACTCTCACAATTTCATTCCAGACCCCTTGGTAAGAGCATGTGGATTTTTTTTGGTGTGGTGATGGAACAGCTTCAGTCCTTGGGAATCTTTCCTGGTTCCTCACTGGCTCACTCTGGGAGTCATTAAAAGATGAGGATTGGGATTTTCCTTCCCCAAACAAACAAACAAAAAAAAAAAACCCAAAAAATCAGACTATGGTCACCACACAGTGCTTCCAAAAAACACAAAAAATCGGGTTAAAAAAAAAAGAAAAAAAAACCCCAAAAAACCAAAAAACCCAAAAAATCAGACCATGGTCACCACTCTGGGCTTCCAAAAAACCAAAAAATCAGGTTAAAAATAAACTCAAAAAACAAAAAAAACCAAAAAAAAAAAAAAAATCAGACCATGGTCACCACTCTGGGCTTCCAAAAAACAAAAAAATCAGGTTAAAAATAAACAACAAAAAACAAAACAAAACAAAAAAAAACCCAAAAAAATCAGACCATGGTCACCACACAGGACTTCCAAAAACCACAAAAAATCAGCTTTTGGCTCCTCATTTTCAGCCTTGACAGAAACCTGCCCCTTTCCTTGGGCACCTAGAGCAGGAGAATTTTGGGAGGCGAATCCCTCTCTGAGCCACCCACAGCAATCCCTGCGGTTAAGGACTCTGTTCCCTGAAGAATATTTTCCTCTCGACATCCCTCACAAGTGCCAGGGCGAAAAGCAGCGGGTCTGAACAGGAGAGGGAGGGAAGAGGAGCCTGGTTTGCTGCCCTGCAGCGTTTTATCCTGATCCCACAGCAGATAAAGCCTCTGCTCCTGCTTAGGGGAGCAGCTTGGAAGTGGAAGTGGCAGCCACACATTCCCTGCTGCTCTCTGGGGGTGATTTATCACCAGAGATGCTCGTTTTCCCCCCTCAGTGGAGTGGAAATCTGGAATAAATAGGAATAAATGTGAGAAAAGGGTGTGTGCAGAACTGGGGAGAGCGGTAAAAATAAACCTGCAAATTCTGGCTTGKGGTGTCTRTAATCACCTCASAGTSTGGAAAGGGAGGACAAAAGGCAGAGAAAAGGAGGAGAATGATAATTTCTGGTTTGTAGCTGAGTGGGGAAAATTTGGGGTCTGAAAATCAAGATTTTCCTGCACCTGATGCCCTTTGGCCCAGGGCCACCAGGGCAAAACTGGGTCACAACTGCAACAGGGCTGAGGAAATTTTTTTTTCCCAAAGAAATTGTGGGCTGCCCCTGGATTCCCTGAATATCCAAGGCCAGGCTGAGACAGGGCTGGCGAGCACCCTTGGCAAGGGTTGGAATAGGTGAAATTTTAGGTCCCTTCCCACCCAAACCAGTCTGGGATTCTGTAGCTCTTCAGGGAAATATTCAGCTGCTGAAAAAGAGGAGATATCTTACAGCTGGCACATTGAAAACTGATGAAACCTAAAATTAGGATGTTCTGGGATCTGTTAAACCTCGCATTTCCATATCAGAAAAACCCCCATCATCACAAGTTAGCCATTATTTGTTTATATTCCTCCTCATCACTTTGACATCTTTAGGGAAAACATCCAAATTCAGAAGAAGCCCAAGAGCACTCTCAGGAAGATTTGTGTTTGCTGATTTGTGTTCTGCTGCTCAGGCTGAGCCTGTCCCAGCACCTTGATGCTCTTTTGGCCCAGGGGCCACCAGGGCAAAGATAGTTGTGACCCACTGGGTCCACAAGTGCAACAGGAGCTGAGGATTTTTTTTTTCCAGAGAAGCCCCTGGATCCCTGGGAACATCCAAGCCAGGCTGGACAGGGCTGGAGCACCCTGGGAAGGATGGAATGAGGTGAAATTTAGGTCCCTTCCAGCCCAAACCAGTCTGGGATTCTGTGGCCCTTCAGGAAATTCAGCTGCTGAAAAGAGGAGATATTTTTACAGCTGGCACATGAGACTGATGAACCTAAAATTTTAAGATATTCTGGGATCTGTAACCTCCGATTCCATATTCAGAATCTCCCCAGCATCACAGATTAGCCATTATTTGTTATATTCCCTCCTCATCATTATTGACATCTTTAGGGGAAAACATCCAAATCAGAAGAAGCCAAGACACTCTCAGGAAGATTTGTGTTGCTGATTTGTGTTTGCTGCTGGGGCTGAGGCTCACTCAGGCACAGCTTTGTTCCCAAGTCAGGCTTTATCCTCCCTCAGCTGACTTTTTCACATCCGTGATTCAACAAAAAGCCCTAAAGCCTGAGCAATCAGTTGCTGGCCTAACCTGAGCTGCTCCCTTGCTGAACCTGCTCCCCAGAATTTCTGCACGGAGGGATAAAAGGCACCAGGAAGTGAGCTACAGCCCTGGATTTGCTTCTGCATCTCGCTGTGATCCTGATTTTGGGTTTTTCCTTGGGAAGGAAAGCACCCCAAGCTGCGCCAAGCAGGCCTGGAATGTGTCAGACTCATTTTTTGCCAGGATTGGGGCACTCCAAAAGAGGCAGCAGCAGTGGGATGAGACCCCAAAGTGACATTTTTTAACTAAAAAATCTGCCTTTTCACTGCTATGAATGACCATGAGTGATGGTTGGTGATTGCCTCCTTTAGGCTTTGGATGAAGGAATTCAGCTTTGGTGCAGAGCAAATGCCATCAGGGCTCTTGTAGGGGATCAAATTCCAGCCTCAGCTTTGGGGTTCCCCCCTTTTTTTTTTTTGGTTTGTTTGGGTTGTTTGGTTTGGTTTTGGTTTGGTTGTTTGGTTCTTTTTTTGGTCAGGTTTTTTTTTTTGTGTGGTTTTTCCTCCAGCCATGTGCCTGAGGAACATTTTTGCTGTCAAGGAAAAGGTAGCAAGCACTAGAAGGAAATAGGGGATAAAAAATATCAGTGGGTTCATCTGTGATCACCAGAATTAGCATCTATCCTTTTATTTTGCTTCTTTCTCGCCCTAATCCTTTGTTTTTTCTTATCAGTTAATTCTCTGAGTGGGGAGCTGAGAGGGGAGCCTGGCACAGGCCAGCTCCAAGCTCTGGTGAGGCCTTGAGAAGGCTGAGCTGGAACAGAGGCTGGAAAAAGTTACAGAATAAAGCAGGGATTTATTCAAAGCATCTCCTCCATGGATCCACCTTGGGCAGCACAAGAGCCCAGCCAGGGCTGCACCCAAGATGGAACCAAAATTGGCCCCAAAATGAACCCAATGAATGGCCAAATGAACCAGATGAACCAAAATGTTCCCAAATGAACCAACTGAACCAAAATGGCCCCAAAATGCACGGCCGGGCACGGGGTCTCTCCCTTGATCAGTTCTGCTCCATTTGCAATCTGCAGTTCATTGTCCCATTCCAGCTTTAGCCCATCCAGTCCCACCCTGCTTGTTTTTTCCTCTCTCCAGCCCACGGTTGTTTGTGCTCTGGGGCTGAGATTTGGATCATTTTGTCCTTGGTGCCCAGCTGGAGCAGGAATTGTTTTGTCTCCCTTGCTCTGTGCACAGAGCTCAGCATCCCCTGGTGTGAGCCCAGAGCCGCACACTAAAGCAGCACAGAACCTGAAAAATAGAAAAGCTCCAACCTTGAGGCATCACTGATGTCACTCTGTCCCTCTTGTCCAGGCATTTTGGCATCAGTTTGGAAACCCCACATGATCTGGAGCTTCTCTGGGTTTGGAGGGTCTCTGCCCAAACAATCAGATTTCATCCCCACAAGGATGAATTAGATCCAGAGGGAGAGAGATGGATGTTCAGTGAGCAGCAGGAAATGACTTCAACAGAGATTTTCTTCATTCAAGGAACATCTCACAGTGCCAAGGGCTCTCATTTTCAGGTGCTTTTTTGTTACTCTGGACACCCAACCCTTCAACTTCTTTCACCCTGAGCTGCTCATGTCAACTTGCAATGTTTTAGAATAAATGTGAACCCAGACCCGCACTAAAGCAGCACAGAACCTGAAAAATAGAAAAGCTCAAACCTGAGGCATCCCTGGGTTGCTGGAATCCCCTTGGATCTGTCAGATCCCATTGCCAGAGCCCGGGAAGTGGCAGAACAAAGGGGATCCCAGCCTCCCTCTCCAGAGGTGTCCCCCTGCCCTGGCACGGATGAGGGGAAATCTCTCGGTGGAGAGCAGCCCAGCCCAGCCAGCCCTGCTGGGAGCTTTTCCGGATGACTGGGAGTCTGTTAACCCGCTCCTGAACCTCTGGTGGCTCAGCCCTGGTGGAGTTGTTGTGCGGAAGGCGAGACCCAACAGGTCCCTGCTGAGAGCAGCAGGAAGGCTCTGACAGCCTGAGGTAATTCAGGAAAACCCAGGGCTCATCGCTGCTCCGGGAGCCTGTGCAGTGCTGGGGGCTCCCTGTGCTGCCCCAGCTCAGGGGGAGCAAAAATCCCCATTGGTTCTCTCCTGACTCCCTTTTTTGTTTCTGGGGCAGATTTGCTTTTGTTCTCATTTTTAATTAAGACAGGTCTCCTAATTTTTAATTAAGAGATTCTCAGCATTTCGAGGTTTCAGTGTTTCGAGATCTCAGTGTTTCGAAGGTCTCAGGCTTTTTGAGGTCGCAAGCATTTTTGAGGTTTCAGCATTTCGAGGTCTCAGTGTTTCAAGTTTCTGAACTCTCAGCATTTCTGAACTCTCAGCATTCTGAACTCTCAGCATTTCCAGGTGACAAAAAAGAAGATACTGAGAGGGAAATGCTTGGGGAGATTTCCCAGTTATACCAAGCAGGTAAACAGATTTCCCCCTCACTCATCCATTATATTCAAATTAAAAAGGCCACACAATCCTATGAAGTTCCATGTTGAGTTTGGGACACTTTTTTCCCCCCTGTTTTGTTCTAATTTGGGTTGATAATTAACTGCAGAAGAAGAGTCTTTCTCCTGGAAGTTCTGCCTTTGCAGCTGTCAGAAGTGTTTAATTACTCCTAATGAGGAGCAGCAGAATTGGGCTTTGATGCTGCAGCTCTGGCCCTGGGTGAGCTGGATCTTTGTGCCCCAGGGACAAGGCAAGGGAGGACAAGAGGACCTCACATGTTTGGAAAAATAGTGATGTCTGTGTCAGGAAAACTGCCAGGGAACATCTGGAAACAGGGAAAGCGAGAAATCTTTTGTACAAAATGCTTCCAAAATGAACCACAAACAAAATGAGCTCATTTTGATTATTTTGGTTAATTGGAAGGGACTGCCCAGGGAGGTTTGAGTGCCCATCCCTGGAGGTGTCCAAGGAAGGGCTGGAGGGCTCACTCAGAGCTCTGGGCTGGGGACAAGGTGGGGATCACAGCCTGGACTCGGTGACCTTGGAGAGCTTTCCCAACCTCAGTGCTCCTGGGATTCTGCTCTCCCAGGCAGAAGCCAGCTCTGCTGCCAGCTCTGCACGGTCTTCCTTGGCAGAGTGATAATTCATTAATAAATTTGGAATACTTTGCCTTCCTGATGGGATCCAGAGCTCCCATGTCGGGGGACAGGGAGCGTCTGCAGTGCCCCTGCCTGGGAGCAGAGAACATCTGGCTGCAGCCCTGAGGGCCTCAGCTGCACTGGAACCATGGAACCAGGGAAACCATGGAACCATGGAATCAACCATGGAACCATGGAATCATGGAACCATGGAAATCATGGAACATGGTACTAATGGAATCACATTGAATCCATGGAATCATGAACAGGGAATCAATAAATGGAACCAGGAATCATGGAATCATGGAACCATGGAACAATTAATCATGTAATCATGTAATCATGGAACCATGGAATCGTGGAATCAACCAATGGAATCATGGAACTATAGAACCATGGAATCATGGAATCATGGAGCCATGGTCATTGAAATCATAGAACCGTGGAACCATGGAATCATAGAACCATGGAAAATCATGGAATCATGGAATCATGGAATCATAAAACCATGGAATCATGGAAACCATGGAACCATGGAATCCTAGAAACCATGGAATCATGGAACGTGGAGCTTAGGAACCATTGGAACCATGGAAATCAAACCATGGAACTATGGAACCATTGGAACCATGGAACCATGGAACCATGGAACATGGGAGAACCATGGAATCATAGAACCATAGAACCACGGAACCATGGAATCATGGACTTTTGGTTGGTTGGAAGGGCCCTCAAGGACTGCCCAGCTCCAGCCCCTGCCATGGGCAGAGGTGCTGCTCTCTAGATCAGGTTGCTCCAAGCCCTGGCCCTGAGCACTTCCAAAGGATCTCTTCTTCTCTTTTCTCCTCACCGTTATACCTGCCTTTTCCATTCCCAATTTACCCAAATTCGGGTCATTCCAGGAGTTTCCCTGCTTTTCCTGCCCTTCTCAAGTTCCCCAGCAAATTGATTCATGCATCACCTGATGAATTCCAGCTCTTCTTCCCAGAACATTTTGAGAGGCTTCCCAGTCCTTTCCCACTCCCCACCTTCCTGATGCTTCTGGAATCCATCTTTTCATGAAGAAAAAAGGGATAACTAAAATAATTTGGGTTTGTCACCTCTATACAGCACCCATGGAACAATTGATTCCCATTTAACAACCCCATGACCCTTGGAAAAATATTTAAAATCCCTAAATCTTGTAGGAGCCAAAAATAGAGCTGTTTAATCATGGAGCAGAAGAGAATAAAGCTCTCTGCAGACCCMCACAGTAAATGCTTTAAGAAGTTTGAATGCATTTATTAGGGAAAAGAAAAAAAGTTATGGATGTTTCAGAGGTCAGGAGAAAATGCCTGGGAGACCCATTCCAGCTGATCCATGGAGGTCACTGTTTATATTTTTTGCTATTTATGTGTGAAATGTTCTCTGAATGAAGGGCATTATCTGACAATTTACTGCTGATTTTCTCCAAAAGGTGGGAAAAGGGRTATTCCAAAGGTCTGGCTCTCCAGGCAAGAAAACGCGATTGAAATAAATTCAAATGTTTTGCTTTGTGCCCTGGATTCCTCCTGGGAGCTGTGGATGGGTTTTGTGGGTGAAAACAAAGGAAAAAAAGAAGGGAGGCAGCAAGAAAGGAGGGAATTGGGAGGCAGGGATTTCTGCCTGAGGAATTGTGTGGGGAGGACACTTCCCCCGGGTCACAACTCTCTCCATGGTGGCCAAAAATTCTCCAAGYGAAGCCTTTGRTACCAGCTCCGTGTTTAGCACCTGGAACTTCTGATTTCCCTCTTGTGTATCCCATGGATGGGGATACTTGGGAAGCAGGAATGGCAAAGATCACAACGATGGAAGGAAGAACAGCAGGAAGGATCCTGCAGGAACGAAAATCGGATTTTGCGTTAATGTTCCCTCTGTGTTAATTAATGTTCATGATGGACCGAGGTTAAATAATCTTAGGGAAGCAGGGATCTGTCTCCAAATGCTGGAGGATCCCTGTTTTCCACTCCTAAACTTTATCTGAAATAAATTCCTGTCTGAAATAAATAAATAAATAAATAAATAAATAAATAAATAAATAAAATAATAGAAATTAATGAAATTACTAAAATTAATTTAAATATTAAAATAAGAATAAAGAATAAAGAATAAATAAGAATAAATAAGCTAGAATAATTATAAGAATACTAAGAATAAAATAAGAGTAAAGGGAGGCCAAGCCTGGGAGCTTTGGGAAGTTTCCCCTTGGATATGGCCATGGAAAGGATGTCCCTCTGAAAGAATATTTGGAGAAAATATTCCTGCTTTTTTCATTCTCAAGGAGAGTGGGAGGGGATTTAGGAAAACTCTGAATTTTCCTTGTATTTCCTTGTGTTTTATTCCTTGTATATTGTTTTTTCCTTGTATAGCCAAGTTTTGGGGACAGTTTGTCAGAGATGGGAGTTTGGGGTCCTTCCTACAACAGGGACATGGAAAAATCTCTGCTGAGAGAGTTTTTCCCCCTGGAATGGGAAAAATGATGTAGGTTGTAGTGGGGTCTATATTTCAACCATAACAAACCTTAAAGGTCCTGAGTCCCACAGAATTGGGACCAAATAGTGGCAAGAAAGTTCAGGAGTTTTCTGTTGTTATTTGCTCTGATCCTTTTTCATAGGAGCATATTTTTTATAAGCTTTTGGAAAAGTAATTTTTGAAGCAAAAAAAAAAATAAATCATGTTTGGACACCTCGTTATTCTTCTTGAAAGCATCCAAATCTCTAGTTTTTAGGTTGCTAAACCAGAATAAAAATATTATCACACATGACAATTGTCAAGCTTTTAATTAGAAAACTCCTAGGAAAAAAAAAAAAAAAAAAAAAAAAAAGAAGTGAGGGAGTAAAAAAAGCAAAAATCTCAAGAAAACTTGCAACAGGTTTTCTTCTAAGCATGGGTGGAGTGGAAAAAGTGAGCCAAGATAATTACCCACACTTAGTCATAAGGAGCAGGAAACACAGTAAAAGAAAAAAAAAAATCTAATTGGGGCTGTTTCATATATATATTAAGGTGTTAATTTCCCATCACATCATACCATGCAAGAACTGGGATTTGGAGGCAGGATCCTTGGCCTGCAGATGGAATGACAGAAAAAAAAGGCAAATCCACGTGCAGACGTTGATGTGCACACAATTAAATATCCAGAGCAGCCGGGCAGCAGTTTGGTGCTCATGGAGGGTTTTGTTTCTTTGCTTTCAGCCAAAAGTTGCTGCCCCTTTGACACAAAAAACAAGAGACAGGAGCAGGGCTGCAAAGCCACCAGGCAGGGAGGTGACAGCAGAGAGGTCCCCGTTTGTCACAGACCAGAGTTTGATGAGGTGAAGGACAACCACAAACCCTCAGGGTCCCTCAGAACACCACAACCACCCCCAGCTCCTTCAGAAAGGAATGGAATTTTCATCTTTGTGCCACAGGCATCCCTTTTTTCCCCCACAGGAACAGGACATGCTCTCTTTGGAGGGCTCCAAAATCTGAGTTCTGATGCCCTGAAATTATCTCATTGCAAGGAGGAGTTTGACAGAATCTAGAGAATAAAGTGGGTTTTTTATTAAAGGCCTTCAGAGCTACACCTTGGGCAGTGCAAAGCCTTGCAGAGGTGAGAATTTGAGCAGTTTTGAGAATTTTCTATGAATTCATTTCCACACAGAGGCTACACACGCAACATGGACAAATGGTCACCAGTTTTTGGGGCAGAATATCAGTTTGGTATAATTGCATACCAGGGGTTAATTGTCCAATTAACTCAAGGTGGACAATGATCACCAGTTTTTGTGGGCAGATATCAGTTTGGTATATTTGCATACCAGGGTAATTGTCAAATTAATCCAAGGTGGACAATGATCACAGTTTTTGGGGCAGATATCAGTTCCTGGTTATTTGCATACAGGGGTTAATGTCCAATTAACTCAAGATGGACAATGATCGCAGTTTTTGGGGCAGATATCAGTTTGGTGTATTTGCATATATGTAATTGGACAATTAACCCAAGATGGACGATGGTCATGAGTTTTTGGGGCAGATATCAGCCTGGTCTATTTGCATATCAGGGGTTAATTATCCAATAACAGCTTCAGGTAATGAAGTCACATTCCCCCATTTGCTCCCTCCCAGATTCATTTTTGTTTATATTTTTTGGGGTCTGAGGTCCTTGGGGCTCAGGCCTGGAGGGATTGTTCTGCCTGCCCAAACTGTGAGGAGAGCTTGCTGACCCTCTGTGTGGAGCTCAGAGTCCTGCCCTGATGCAGCACAGGAGCTGAAAAATACAAAAGTTAAAATCTGAAGGCACCATCACCCTGCCAGGGCTGCGGGGCTGACACATCCCCAGGGGTTTKTTGTTCCAGAGGGTGGTGGTGCTCCAGGCCCTGCCAGAGAAATCCCTTTTGCAGAGATGTCAACTGGAAAAAAACCAGAGGTGAGCAAACAGAAAACCTCATCTGTTTGTGTTTGCAGGGCCTCTCCTCCCCCTGGTGCTGTCTGCGCTGGAGGATGGCATTCCCTGGCTCCTGGCAATGCTCTGGGTGGCACAATTCCTGCCAGGGTTAAGAGCTGGCTTGGCCTGGGCACTGTAATGTCAGAGACAACTCCTAAACTGTTCCATGAGTTCATGTCTCCCTTCCCTTCTCCTCTTCCTCTCTGTTCCAGCTGAAACTGGCCATGCCCAGGGCTGGGAATGGCAGCACAGGTACCTGTCAGGGGCAGCAGGGGCCTGGCTGTCTCCAAGGAGTCTCAGGAACACCCTCTGAGTCACTGGGCTCCAGATCCAATCAGCCCTGCTAATTAGGGATCCTAATTGCCCTCCTATCTGCTCCATTGAGCTACCACAGAAAGGGAGATGATTTTCACTGTTTTACTCTTCCACCCCAACACTGTTTTATTCTTCCACCCCAACACAGTTTCTATTCTTCCACCCCAACAAAAGAAGGAGGATGGAACCAATCCAAATTTGATCCCCCAAAGCAACAAACTCCCCAGAATCTCTTTGGGGCTAAGAGGATCCCTTTGGTAGAGCAGCCGTGGGAAGTTCAGCAGTGATATCTATCAAAAATCACAACCAAGCTGGGCCTGAGGAGGTGAGGATGGCACCCAAGTCAGTCTCCAGCCTGCCTTGCCATTGTTCTCCAAGGCCTATCTGAGTTATTCAGAATAAATGATGATACAGCAAGATTAAAGGATGGAGGATGATTGAAATCCAGGCCATCCAGGGGTATCAGAACTTTCCACTGACATCCATCAAAAAGCACAACCAAGCTGGGCCTGAGGAGGTGAGGATGGCACCCAAATCAGTCTCCAACCTGCCTTGCCATTGTTCTCCAAGGTCCACCTATGTTATTTAGAATAAATGGATAAATGGATGATGTAGCAAGATTGATGGATGGAAAATGATTGAAATCCAGGCCATCCAGGGGTGTCAGAACTTTCCACTGACATCCATCAAAAAGCACAACCAAGCTGGGCCTGAGGAGATGAGGATGGCACCCAAGTCAGTCTCCGGCCTGCCTTGCCATTGTTCTCCAAGGCCTACCTGTGTTATTTAGAATAAATGGATAAATGGATGATGTAGCAAGATTGATGGATGGAAAATGATTGAAATCCAGGCCATCCAGGGCTATCAGCACTTTCCAGTGCACGCAGACTCTGAACCTCATGCAACGAAAGGCAGGGCAATACAAGCAATAAAAAAGAGACCACCAGAAAACAGCACATTATTTCTATTTTCCAGTGTTTCTTCTTCTCCTCCCTCCCCCCACCGCAGAGACTTTCCCTGCGTCTAGACAGGCTGGCAGTCAGCAGGAGAGGCTGGGCAGAGCTTTGAGACAGTCACTGAGGTGGAAACAGGACAGCCTGGGAGCAGCTCTACACCAAGGAACCACAAGTCCTTCCCTCCTGGGATCCCTTCCCGCATCCAGGCCCTCATCCATCCCACAGCTCCGAGTTCCTCATTGTCCCGGTCCAGTTGTCCCGGTTCCGGTCCCCAGTGCAGTTGTCCCAGGTGTCCCAGGCTTTCAGGTCCCATTTCCAGGTTGTCCGCCAGGTCTAGTCCCAGGATGTCACCACAGGGTTGGTCGCCCGGTTTATGTATCCCAGGTTGTCTTCCACAGGACATGTCCCAGGGTGCTTCCCCCTAGTGTTATGAGTACCCCAGGGTGTCTCTACCCATGCATTGTTGCCACCAATGGCTTGTCCTCCTCCTGCCATCTCTATATTCAAGACACTGACAAAGAGGTTGTTATCTGGGTCCACGCGTTATTTAAATCAGATTAATTCAGGCCATATACACACGGAATTTGAGGGCCCCAAGAAGAACTTCCACACTCCTTAACTGAGTGAGTGCAACGCCAAACCAGGAAGAGTTGAGAGAGTGCTCGGAGTGCAGGTAGTGGGTCTGGGAGGAATAGGAGGAGCAGGCACGAGAGGACAGTGGACACAAAGAGAAGGCCTTTCGGAGGGGAGATGCGTTGAGAAGGACATGTAGTGCGCACCTATTGCTAGAGCTGTGAGGCAGAGGCTGTTTTCTCCACCCCTGGCATTCACACGCTGGCTCTCTGGCACGAGACATTACTTGGATATAGCAGTCTTGCTTAGAGACAGACAGAGGCAAAAGAACCCCTGACATTTTGAGACGACATGTGAGAAATCAGGTTGAATGGTTCTCTGGAGAGAGTTTGCAAAGGGAAACGCTGAAAGAATGACAATTAATTCTTTCTATGCCCTAGAGCAGCATTTCCTACAGCTGCGATGTTGTGGCATGAACACAAGACACCGCTCGAGCCAGTGCTTCCTGCGACACTACTTTATGTGATAAGCGGCATTCAGCAGGACTACGCCCCAAGAGCTTACTTCATGAGCGGAGAGCCCATTGAGTATTTGATCATGTGGGCTCTCAGTACGGCTGAGGAAGGATGCGACACAATGTAAAACAAGTATGAGAGGCTGGATTAACCATCTAATCTCATAGCCCATTTATTCTTGCTGTATTGCACTCTCTATTTTTCATTACTAGCATACACGCACAGCGTAGGTTACCTTGAGGCAGAGATACCAGAGTGCGAAGACAGTCAGGCGAGAACATGCGCGCATTGTGTGATGCCCATCACTCACACTCTATCACATATAGAGCCCACACCTTTAGATGGATGTCTGAGAGCCTTATGTGCTGATGGAGCTCAGATACAAGAGAAACGGTCCTAGAGGAGATTTAACACCGCTCCATTTGGGGAAATAGACACGTCGTGGATTACTCCAATAAAAGATATATCATTCACTCTCCATCACCTATTTACTTAGCTTAGGACTTTTTATCCATCTAATTTGATTTCTGAGAATAACTCAGGTAGGTCCTTCGAGTAGAACAAGTGCCACGACGACATAGCTGGTAGGAGCTTGTTTTGGGTGCCATCCCTTCACCTCCTCAGGCCCAGCTTGGCTGTGGCTCTTCTGCGCATCTGGAATGTCACGACGTAGTGAGATAAGTTGTGATGAGGCCACTAAGAGAAGCTTGAGCAACTAGGTATTTCAATCATTTTCCACATCCCACTCACAACACCTTTGCTAATCATATACGATCCATAATATGAATCACTATGTGAGTCTTCTATAATACACCAACAGGTATGGTCTCCATGTCGAAGAACAATTGTGTCGATAGAGTCAGGCCTTCCTGTGTAGTTGACTGGAGCGAGTGAGTATCTTTGGGATGGCTCTATGACGCGTGCAATACTACTCAGACAGCGCGCTGCTTTGGTATTGGACTAGTCTCTGGTTTCCAGGACTGGAGTCAAGGAGCTCGGACCGGAGCAAACTACCATGTGTTATAATCCAGACACGCGAGGAGGCTAATGGGACAAAGTATTCAGCATAGGGTAGTGATGTAGTATCTTGTATTATTATTTCACCTAAAACTATCTAGCTTTACATGTCGGCACTATCGCATTTAGACAAATCATCTATGGCTTGTTTTACCACTCTTATCTGATCTATCCCGATCTGATATGACATATAAAACACACTCACGGTTGCATATTGCGCGCGTAAGACGATTGACGCACACACTAAGCAACGAGGCCTGATGGGAGTTCGAATATCTAACCTTCGAGAGCAATTTCTCTGTGCAGTATGCCATCCTCACCTCCTCGGCCCAGTTGGTTAGTGCTTTTTTGATGGAGGACTATTGGGAAATCTACGCTTCGAGAGATAAGTATTGCTGAATTACTCAGAATGCAGCCAGTGACTGGCGGATATGTCTTTCGAATCATTCCTCCGAGTCCTTAAATCTGCAGATTAATCAATCAAATTATTATTGTCTGTGACACTAAAACTCAATAGCGAGCCTTAGCACGAAGACTAGAGTCGATGACGAATGAGACAGTAGCTGGAAGACTGAGAAGCGTATTGCGTGTCTCGCCATCAAACAACGAACTTCCACAGGCCTAAGTACTTGAGGTCTCGCTTTGCATTAATTGAGATTTTCTGAGAATAAATAGATCTTGTCTTCCTGCGTAATCCTGCTTAAAAACCGCACAACGGAACGCGTGGACTAATTTCTGTAATACACATAAAGCTATTACAGAAAGAGAGCACTCCTTCTCTCCAACCGCCCAGCAACATGGATGCCACTTGTGCTGGCGTGAGTAAATTTCTCTCTCGCTTTCTTCGTGAGTCAAATTGTTGGTATTAGTGGAGGTTATATACCTAGTCTCACGTTCTTTCATGTCTGTGGGTATGGAAGATCAAATGGACTATAGTGTCTCGTTTGGGGTGGCACATAACTAGAACACACGTGCGTTTCCATGGAGGAGTGCTAGATTAGAAGTCACATGTATGACAGCTGGAAAATCTACTCATCACTGCATGTAATGCTTGCTCCGATCACGCGATTTTCAAGTCCTGGACAGGCGAGTAATAAAGGAGCGCCATGATAGGACCTTATCACCTAAATTTATTGAGGAATCAATGGAGCTCGTATGGAGTACTATACATCCTAGTCATGCCCCACGCTAATATGTGCCACGAGAACTCGTACGTTCTGTCACTGAGACTCACCACTCATAATGCACAGTTACAGTCTCTATGGGCCCATAGCAGTGCCAGCACAAGAGCTGATACTTTATGGCCATATACATTGTATGAAACCTATGCTCTGAGTTACCTAGAAACCTTCTCTCCTTGTGGCATCTGTCATGTTAAAGCTCGAACAGAGAGGCGCTGCTCACAGTGAACTTGAAGCGAATCGCGTGATGTAAACACGCACAGATCTCATAGGAAGAAAGAATTTCCAGCGGATTGTTGATTTACAAATCTCTCGACAATAGCAGCTCGCTCGTCATCCACCATGTCTCGAGTCTACTTTCTTCTATATTCCTAGTCATGGAACATAGGTGCTCGCAGCCCAGGGCACCTAGAGCATAAGTGCTTAATGTGTTGGATTCTTTCACAGGTTTCCTAGGTTAAGAGTTTTTCTCATATCGAGCATCAACGGAGAGACGAGACACCACGCGCACCTGCAATAGAGAGCGAGAGATGGATGAGGCCCTGGCACACCAAACAGATGAGTCGGTTATTTTCGTGTGTGCAGTACAGTGACATTACATGTGATATATGTATATCCAGTCGAGATCTATCTCACAGGCCTAGAGCAGAGAAAGGCGGAGCATTAATATGCGCGAGGAAGTGTCCTGGTGCTAGAAGCAATCTACTCACCCTAGCTGGAACGAGAACAGCACGCACATAGTGGGCGATGCTGCGTCAGACCCATGCCCGGCGACAGAGGTAAGGTGTGACACAACTTCTATTCAAGTACTTGTGCTAGTCTATATATATTGTGGAGTTTATACAAGAGCATCACCTCGAGGAGGCTGCATCAGTAGGAGACACTATGGAACTCTAGAGTAGATCGTTCTGTTACTAATCAGAGAGGAAACCACAAGACTGCACATAACTTTTGAGGAAGCGGTCAGTGATAGCAGTAATTAAATCCTACCAATAGGCTTCGATAGCACAAGGACCTCAGACCGCAAAAAATATAAAACAAAAATGAATCTGGAGGGAGCAAATGGGAAATGTGACTTAATATGAACTCTGAAGCCTGTTATTGGATTATGAGAGCGCCTAGATCTTTAATAGTGTCACAACATAAGACTACGATGTCTGATCATTCTCTCAATAGAGATAACAGCGTCATGATCTCATTTTCGAGTCGCACTCTTGGCTCTAATATTATCGAGTGCACGGCACAAGTTAACATAGTATGTCGACAGAGCTCACGACACCACAAAGCTCAGCACTACTCATACACCTCGAGATACATCTGTGCATGGCAGTGCGTTTCAGGATTCTATTTGAGCATCACTAGTTGTGACTTGATATATTATATCAAGACTCGGCACATGACAAACTAGATACCCACACAGAAATTGATGAGTGTCAGCGCACACACAACGCCTCGACTATTGTTCGATGAATTTTGGCTATGCCTAGAGCTCTCTCTGCATATCAGCAACAGAATCGAGAACGAATAGAGGAGTGAAGATACACCCTAATGCATGGTACTATGATCATTAAATACCAAGTATAATAGGGGTAGGGCATTGATATGATGTGCTTGGTATATTTTCAGATGGAAGCACAGGGCAGGGTCTAAGTAATGATGCGAATATTATTATAACTCAAAGTGGACAAATGATCAGCCAAATATATATTAGGAGCGTGCGAGCAGCACGCTGTAAGCAGTGATTGGCGAGATATGCTACTTTGCCATCATTATGTTCAATAAGTTAGGGTATGTGCTTCTTTCATTAAGCAAAGGGAAAATGCGAGAAGCAAGAACAATATAGAGAGGCACATACCCACAGAGATATATGTGTACAGATGTGGGGCAGATGGTCCTTTTAGTATCCCAGCCGATGGAAATGACCAGTGACTGTGGCTGCACTGGGAGCTCTAAGACTCCTGAGATGAAGACCGTTTTCTGTGCGGTCGCATGAGATTTGAATCATCACTGGTCTATTTTGTGCATATCAGGATATATACATTTGAGTGACGCGAAATATTTTGCTTATCTCTTCCTCAATTTGATTTAATTAAAAATGTTTGTGTATCACGATCTTGGAACATCTCCCTCCAACATCAAGTGTTGTGTGTTTCTCACTGTCTCGCCTCGACAGTTCATTTTGTATGTTGTTGGTGATGACACATCAATGTTATGTAAGAGGTGCTAAGGTTCCACTGCCGGTCTCAGGCCCTGAGGAATTGTTCTGCTGTAAATCAATGGAGTGACTGGAAGGAACCTTGGAGGTGTTGACTGCCCAAACTGGTATGGAGAGGAGCTCTCATATGTCGTGAGCACAAGCATGCCTCACTAAGAACTAGTTTGTGCGATATGTTTCTAGTAACAACATCGCAGCCAAAAGGATATTCACGCAACAGAGATCTTGCGTAGAAAATGTAACACACTGATAGATATTATAAGGTATCTAGAAGATGTCTATCTGTCTACTAAGACTATCAAGTGAAGAGATTCCACACGCCTACACATGTGCTGTGTCTCGCGGAGGAGTCTTCGAGCACACAACCTACCGCAGGGGTTTGGTTGATAGCCGAAGATGGTTTGGTTGCAGAATAGCTTAGTTAAGTTGTCAGGCTCCTGTTAAGGGCTAGAAATGCTCTGAGCATGTATCGTTATGCTCAATCTGGAACTATAAACCTGCAGCATGAGAGACAAACTCACACAGAAATATCGCATCCTCTCTCGTTGCTCAAGGAGGAGTCTCTCCTACACCCCTGGTGCTCAGTCTGCAGCTATGAGCGAAGTGTATTGGCATGCACATGCGTCCATGGGCACTATAGTGTCCTCTCCTCTGGAAGACCTAAGCAACAATCTACAGCTCAAGTCATTTATCGCTAGGGTTAACGAGCTGGCTTCGCGCTCTGCAGCACTGTACAAGAGTGTTACGAAGAAAACTGCTCAGCCTAGATACCTGAGGTGACCTCATCGAGTGTTGTCACATAGAAAAACTCTGTCCGCTCGCTCATGCTCGCTCTGCTAGACACTCGTTTCTGTCCACAGAGCTGAACACACACTGGAGGCCATTACCCTTGTGAGACAACCCTCAGAAGGCTCGGGGAATATTGGCAGCAGCACAGATAGCGCTTTCACAAAAGGCACTGTGCATGGAACGATCCTAAGGGGGCTTAGTCCATCACCAACGTGCATGTCAGTTCTATGAGAAGTAACTCAGATTCAGAACAGGAATATCAGAAGGCTCCTGCGGGTCAGAAGTTCACCTAAAGGCTGTCTCTTATGATATCGCAGCGAGCTCCCTGCTTAGAGTTAAGGGATTCGCAATGGAGAAGTATAAAGCCCATTCTCTTGGTACTTATGCAAACATAATCTGCTCCATTGAGCTAGTTCTTAATGTCGACAAAATTAGATCATGTAAACAGTCTGAGAGAGATTTTTCATCCTATGCTATATATATCATGCTATACTCATGACTCCTTTCTTAAAAACAACAACAGCTAGTAATCTAATGAGACCACTGTACCAGAACCTGGCCACCACAGAGGACAGTTTTGGGCGAGCAATGTGGAAGCCCCACCGGAAGCTGCGACTAAGACAATAGAGGAGGATGGAACCAACTACGCTAAAAGTGGATGAGTCGACCTCTAAACGCGCAGACGATCAACTTACCTCTCGAGAGACTCACACTTGGTGCATACATGAGATGCCTCTGAATAAATGGAGTCAAGCTAGTCGCATGTCAACAATTCCCGTGGGAGTTTACGCAGACCAGCTAAGTAGATCATCTGAAAAATCTAAAATCGAAGAACAAAGGCCAACTGCATGGCGTGCTCTTGAGTGTATGAGCTGAGCGCCATGGCATCCTCTCCTCTTTCACAGTCCATCGTCCCAGAACTCTGCTACCTTGTCACTATTTATCTGTTGCTCCTGTGGTACACGAATTGTGAGAAAAATCTGAGCGTACACTCAGTGAAAAATAAAAAAGAAATGTCATACAGACATAGACATATAAATATACGCAGAGAACTCCACATTTTATTCATGGAAGGAGTAGAAAAGATAGAGAGAATCCAGTCCAATACTTTCAGACATATTGGGCGTCATGTATACACTGCAAAATAATCTTTTTATCTCTACTAGGGACAAGTAACACGATCAAAGAGATTGTCACACAAAGCCCAAGTCTGAGGGACATGAAAGAAGAGGATAAGATGCGAACTGAAGCAAAAACCATCATATCATAATGCATGGCAATGATCCTCCCAAATCCTGCCGTTGCCCATATAGAGAATTCTCTGGGAGCAGCCCAAGGTCCCCACGAGCATTGCAGAGTATAGCAGGTTGTTACCAGCACTAGAGACTGAGACTCACACACTTGTGCACTGCATGTAGCAAGAATCATGAGTAGAGTGGTGACCGAGTAAAATGTTAATTTTGGCAAAGTCTGCGAGGGAGCACGACTAGGCACAGAGGGGTCTTGTAAGTTAACTGTTCATATCCACTGAAACCATCCATCAGACAAACGTGACACTCAGCACATGCCTTGCCTCGCTGAGGAGTATGATGTAACATGGCACCCAATCAGTCTCAGCGCGAGCTCCTGCCGTCGCACAGTTCGTCAACAAATTCTTTCATTCAAAGGTGCGCGAGCGCGCTCGTATAGTTAGATATAGAGTTATGGTAAAATGGCTATATGTGGAGGTTTTGGTATGCAATGCACTTGTATGACTGTATATAATGAACCATCTAGAAGAACTATCCGAGACACAGCACCAAGAGCTCAAGATTCCAGCACCACTGCTCAATCTCAGTGTACATATTCCCATCACAAAAGGGAGACGACTATCAAGCCCATATGCCTGGGGCTGTGAGAGAGGAAGGGATATGTGCCACTCGGCGCACTAGTAGCAGATCTGTCACTCGAGCATAGCTCTTGCGCGACTATGTATATCTCACCCTCACATAGCCCTCCATCAGCCTGATAGTTAATTGCTCTAGATACATTGATGATAAGCAAGAACTACAAGATAAATTGGGAGATGAGAAGGACGATTTGTAGAAATCCAGGTCCATTTCTCAGCGCAAATTTTTCAAGACAATTTCGCACTGCGACATCCATAGTCAAAAAAACATAAAGCAGGGCCACTGAGGACCGGTGTAGGACCAGGCTATGAGCCGCAACAAGAGAGTGTGCAGGTCACGTGCGAGCGCTGGCCTTGAGAGCCATCTGAATTTTTCTTCAAACACAAGGCTACCGTGAGTTTATTCAGAATAAATGGATGATGAGCAGCCTAAGATGAAGCATTGGCGCTAGAGAGAGCAATCATGATTTGAGCTGAGAGTGCCCACAGCGCGTCCTATCCAGTAGTGCCAACTTGAAGCTAACACATCCCACACATACGACACTTTCTGGACAAACACAGGATTCAGCCAACATCCAAACACAAGGTTGCCCCAGAAATGAGAGGGTATAGAACTATGCTCTAACACATACGGGTCTCTCTCCTATAGAACTCCCTAGTCACATCAGATAGAAGTCACGAGGGCAACATGGAGGCCTTTTAGCGTGAGCACCACTGGAGGGTAGGTGGAAGAAACTCAGAGTGCACCTTCCTGCAGTGCATTAAAGCCAACTGTCAGTGCAGTGAATCGCAGATGCTAAGCATCACATTCTCAGGATTGGTGGATTCCACCACGAGCTCTTCCGGGTCCACAACCGAAACCCATACCTAGAGGCACTGGTGAGTTTTCGTGCGTAGCTTTTGGCTTCTGACATACATACTCTCTAGCGGCGGCTATGTTTGTGTTGGAGAGCTTAGAGCCAAGTTCTTTCACCGAACTGTGAATGCATATGCGACCACTAAAAGCTCAAGGGAAAAGCATCGAAGTACACGTCAGAGCTATGTAACCCCCAGTGTGCCCTTCGTATGCCCACATGACAAGCATCCGCCTCTCGCAGTCTTCATGTTGTGTGCAGACAGTTCAACATGGCCACTCCCTAGCCCATTCTATGGACGTTTCTGTCTCCACCGAAGAGATCTAGACCCAGCCTGTCGAAGCCATCCATGCGTTCTCCGCGTCCTCACGATATATTCATGCGGCTGAATCCTATTTTTGGGCGAACTTATGAATCTTTACTAGGCCAGAATTAATATGCATTCATATTTGAGTGTGTCATCTACCACACGAGATTTTATGAGAAAAAATAGCTTGAGAGTCGCTGGGTGATATCTTGCTAGGTTGTTAGTGAGCGAATGACAAGAAGCACTGTGTGCTGCACACCCCTGTGGTGAAAGTAAAGATAGATGGTAGATCCCTGATATCTGTTTAAGGAGAACCCTTATCTCAATAACCACGCACTCTGGGAGAAAGTTAACTTATCGTCGTGTGGAGCAACCCTGGGCACACCTGGGGACAACCCATGAACACAGACTCTCAGAGCAGGAGAACTACGCACAAAGAGTCACAAGCTGGCACATACCTGGGGAAGAAACGCTGTATTGGTAGGAACTAACCAAAACTAGGCGTACGAGATGCCCTCGTGATGGAGTACTACACTCCTGGCGCGAACTATGTCCTGGGGATCTCCGCGAGCGTGACACTCCGCGAGTCAGGGGAAGGTGATATAGTCAAGATGATTCCAGGAAGGCAATCACCACGTAAGGGTATACGGAGCTGCCCGGTGGTTAGGCGACTCTATACCCAGGGGCATGGTGTGCACATGTTCTCAGCACTCTAGCGATCGTGGAGAGTCAAAAGCTCCTGCCATTGCCTCTCCCTTTCGTGCATGGTGAGCGGTAAACTCAGAGCCAAAGAAAGCTTTGTAAACACGTCAGGGAGACACTATTGTCTCACTATGACTTGGGGGAGGCTAGAGGAACAGGAAAAAGCACAAACAGTCACAACATATATGCAAATAGAGATGAGCTATGAATCTCTGAGGAGCGTTTTCTGGTGGTCTCTTTTTTTATTGCTTTGAGTGAGCCAACTTGACCTGCCATTTCGCTTCTACTGTATGGATCAGAAAAGGCTGCATTGCGCAATATCTTTGGGACTAGTACGAGATTCGCATAAGGGGAATCGCCAAGTCAGGGAAAAATATATACTATTGGCAAATATCCGGAGAGGGGAACAGGAGGCAAAAGTTATCTATCGGAAAGATCATTTGTTGAAATAAAAAGTGTTGCGCTAACGTGATCTGAAGCAAGAATGAGCTGCGCGAGACTTCCCGCTCAGGCCAGTATATGCTGTGAGATTGCTAGTGTGAGATATGAACACAACTGACTGTACATGCAAGACCTGAACAGCCTCTCAGGAACACTTGAAGAGTCGCGCAGCGTCTGATGTGAGATATTATAAAGAATAAGTAGAAAAAGAGAAAATTAAGCAATTGAGATGCTTCTATGAGAAAAATCTAAGGTGCAACTGACCACATGATGTCTTTTGAGAGCACAACACAATGCATGGCGTCTCGTAACCTCCCATCTGGAAGTCTTGGCGTCGAGCGAACTTAAATTTCTCCAACAAGGTTGATCACTATAAGTAACCCTTCTTCCTTTAAGACCGAGCTAACAAATCGCCATGCAACAAGATCACGCATTACTCGAAGCATTACATCAATAGGAATCAGAATCAGAACTTTATATAAGAGAGCCGACTACGTAATCACACTACAGAATGAAAAATCTGCCAACACTTATCGTGAACACAAAAGAACTCACATCATTTTAGAATTAGTACGCATGAAATCAATATCACACACATTTCCCCCGATGATCAACACGAGCTCAACGCAGCTATCTGCCTGCTGTATCACAACATGATCGATCACCTTGGACTCCACGAATATACACCTGAGCACACGTGCATCTGGCACAACATATTCCACCCAATGAGAATTGTCACAACACAATCTCTGCATGATACAAATAAACTCCGCTTACGTAGGATGCATGTAGTTTTTTATAAAAAAAGAATCTATCGCGCATATGGAAATCGACTCATACAAGTTCTGCTCGTGCACTACATCTGAGACGAGAAGCTGCACTGCGATGACTACGCAAGCCCAGGCTCTGGATTCAACATGAATGAGTACCCTTAAAAATCCGAGCTATCCTACAGCATATCATACTAATACACCAATCAGCCTGAGCGCCACACTGATTCTCCCAGCATCACGCAATGCAAGTTTTGTTTCCCTCGAGCAGTGTTTTTATTTTAGCAATTTTTGTACTTAGAGCATCCTTGTCATACTTCTCTACCTATTAAACATTGGCCTCACGAAAGAAATGTTATATTATTTCTGAAGTAACTCTGACAACCTGAAGCACTTTAATTAATGTGATTGAAGTAAAGCCCAATATTCATGATGGTAAGAAAAACAGTAGACTAAAAGTGGGTGTTGGTAAACCCCATAGCAGATGCTCAGAGATAGCCACATTGAGGATTAGTGGGTCTCTCAGTGTGTTAGTATAGCTGGGCCACTGCTATGAGACAGTGGTAAGAGTGTACATATGCACTTCTACTCTATACTGCGCGGCCTAAGAGGCCTCTCTGCTCTCTGATCTTAGCTTGGTCGTTAAAGAAAAGGATATTTGTACCATCAACGAGATCATAAAGGCAACGCATCAATCACTTTTGGCACTATCATACAACGAGAATGCTATCACAACATTGTTCTCTATCTGCACACTCTATTAACATAGACATGCTTTTTTTTCAAATTTTGAACGAAGCTCTACATGTTAGTTACTATATCACACAATCCGCAGTGAGAGGGTTCATGATGGAAAAGAGCACAACCAACTGTTGACTCACTGAGAGAGATACAATAGAGCAGCTGACGGAGATTATTCTCCTTGTAATATATTCTCCGCTCCTTCTTGTTCTGTGCTGTTGTCTCCGTGCTGGAGAGCGGACACCTGTAGTACAAAGATAAATATACATATCAATCATCCAGCTGAAATGTGCGCTGTGTAGAGATTCTATGCGCGAACCTCTTCTTTTATAGTGATTATACCACATTGCGTCTATGCGTGGCCACATTGAGCTAAAGTTGCTGTAAAAAACCTCTTCCACATCCTGGGGCTGTCTGGTGCCATGGACTCACGCTCACACGATATTAGGGTAGACTAGGACGGCTTATCATTTCCATCACTAATTGACAGTACTATTTCTCACACTAAGTTATAGCTACGTATAAGGAAGCTTCTCAGGCCACCATATGAGACTTCTCGCTTGATCAGACCCAGGAGCACACACATGGGATACGTCCAAGGCCATTGTGTCTGCGCTAAGCCACCCCTCCCTTTGCGAACAATACTGGCGTCTATTAATTAGACTATCACAAAACTATGCGAGCGACGAGCAAGACCGTGCATCTGTAGCTGAGAGCGCGCCAGGCTCTCCAGACGTCAAAAAAACGACAGTCCTCTCTCACACGGGACCTAGAGCTAGGGACACACATGCTAAACCACACTCCATCAAAAGAAAGGCGAGATATCTCACTAGACGCAATGCAAGCTGGATGTGAGTGAAATATTATTGAGCGTAATCATCGTTTCGGCATACCGCGGCCTATAACGCAGGAGAGATGCGCGACGAGCATATAGCCTCGGCAATGACAGGGGGTCAGATTGCACTAAAGAATCTCGGACACCGATGGGAAATGGACGAAGAATGTGCGCACAACGCAAAATGCCCTAATATGAATGAATAATTTTGGCAAAAGCATCGAATTCTATCATCTCTTCTATTTTGTTGTGTATTTTTGATATTTATAGTGGATATATATATCTCTATGTATAGATTTTTTGTTTTGAGATTTCTGTCTTAAGAGGTGAGACTTACCCTATCGTGCGCGCTGGCAGGTAATAACCCCCACTGTCCAGAAATGCGCTCAGTGGTTCAGTTCTGAGTTCCTCAAGCTCGCTGCCATCATTCGCCTTAAACAGCACAACTACACTATGGTAGACTAGTCACCATCAGTCTACGAGGTTTAGGCGCTCGTTGCAACTCCTGAAATCTGGATTTGCTGCTAGGTGGTCGTACGCTGGTGCTAGAGAGCCAAGGGCTGGGGTTAGCGCTAACTTGAGAAGTTGTCTATTCTACAGGTAAGAAAGAAAACTCTCGAGGTGAGAACAATTCTTGTGATACATACTTGAGATCCCATTAGATGACACACTCTAATCTCACTAGGATCTGTGCATGACCAGGGAGAACACGATTGTGAGAGAGCCAATGGTAGCAATGAATGGGATCTGTGTCAAGTATACTATGCTACATGCCACACTACTGTAGGATTGTCGTCGTAGCGCCAACACAAATAAAGAAGAGCAAGAAGAGACTGCGAAAAGGCATCGAAGTAATACCACTGCCCCAAATCGAGTCTCTCGTACCCTGACGGCTCGTCCATAATGCATGCCAAGTTCATGGCCTGCCGCTTTTGGAGGTCAGTGTTTGGGATATATGGGCACTGAGAACAGCTGGAGAACTGACGAAGAAGTCGAACTAAGCCTTTGTCGAGATATCGCAATAACCTTGGAGTAATGTCATGCTCATGAGCCTGAGCATCTTGGACAAATGAGGCGAGCGTAAATGAAATGCTCTTGAGTGATGAATAGGAGCGAGGTTAGATGCTAGCAGGCATGGTACAACCAAATAGCCACAGCCACATGGAGATGCCCAAACAGGTTGGGTAAGGGTTGGAGCACCCTGGGGTGGTGGGAGGTGTCTGCTGCTGGCAGGGGTGGGATGGGATGAATTTGGAGGTCCCTTTTATCCATGATCCCATGAAAACTTGAGCTGGATGGGTCCCTTGGTTCTGCCATCTCTTCCATGTTTATTCCAAGCATCCATCCATCCTCAGCCTCCTCCATTTGCCATCTGAGGGCTCCACACTGCTGCCCACCCTCCCTTGGGCCACGTCTCCAGCATCACTCCAAACTCGGCCTGCCCAACTCTTCCAGCATCACCTCGTAGGAGAAAATCAACTTTCAACCCAAAGTTCTTGCTTGAATTGGAGAGATTGAGGCGGGATGAGGAAAAACAGCATCGTCCTCCCAGCCAGGCAAAGTGAAATTGGTTTTTCATCACAAAGAAAGGCAAATGTTGCAACCTCAGGAGCAGAGATTTTTGGTTTGATCAAAGGCCAGAAGGGTTGGAGGTGTCTGACTCCTGCCTGGGAGGTATGAAAATAACAGGCATGCAAAAATAATTGCATGGAAAACAGCCAAAATAGCAAAGATTCGAATTAATTTTTTTAATTAAGATTTTAAAATAAGAGTTTCGAAACTTGAACAGAATATTTTTATTTCCCTTGTTTTTCAAACACGCAGGTCAGACAAACTGCTCCAATAATGAGGTTTTTGCAGTGAAAGTGATAAAAGAAAAATGCTTTGCAATTGTTTTAGGCAAGAAAAAGTTGAGGTGTTTAAGTAAAATTTGAACAAAGTACTGGAGGTGCAGACACTGATTTTGTCCTACAGAACTGGCCATCAGTTTGCCGAAAAGTTAAAAAAAAATTATTCTTATCAATTCTTGCAGCCATTTCCCTACATTCATGCTGAGCAAAACTTGATGATTTCACCATTTCCCTCAGAAAACTACAAAACCCATCTCCTCCATCTGCTTTTAGTTTGAGCTAAAAATATGTCCAAAGAAGAAGAGTAATGCCCTGAAAAAAAATATTCCTGAAGCAAAAAAGTCAAGAAAAGAAAAAAGAATTCTGGATAACCCTGAAGTTGCCTGAAAATCTTCCCATCCCACAAAAACTTGAGATTTCCAAAACAATTTTGCTGTGCAGTAGGAATAATTTTTTTTTGTAGAGAGAAGAACAGACCCACCCAAGAACATCCAATAACCCGGCGGTGAAAACTCAGATTTGGGATCTCAGCTATTCCAACCCAAATATTCCCCCTGTCTGCTGGAGAGGACTCCTCCTGCCCAAAGCCAGGAGCTACCCTGGATCTGGGAAGCTTTGCTCCAAATGGTTGCATTCCTAAAAAAAAAAAAAAAAAAAAAAAAAAGAAAAAAACCAAGAAAAAAAGAAAAAAGAAGAAAAAGAAGAAGTTGTGGTTTGAGTGAATCACGGTGAAAAATTGTCCTCAGAATTTCTGACTCGTTGTCAAAATTGGGATTAAAGGAGTCAGGGTGGCTCTGCCATCCCTCAGGGCAGGAGATTCCAGGGATTGAAGGAATGGGATGGGATGGGATTTTAGAAGGGTGGGATTTAAGGAATTAAGTGGGTTTTAGGATGGAATGGATTTTAGAATGGAGTGGGATTTTGGGAATGGGATGGGATTTAGAGGAATGGAGTGGGATTTAAGGAATGGAGTGGGATTTAAGGAATGGAGGGGATTTTAGGAGGTGGAATTTAAGGAATGGATGGAATTTAGAATGGAGTGGGATTTTGGGAATGGCGTGGGAATTTTAGGATTAAAGGATTAAGGAATTGGATGGAATTTAAAGATGGAGTGGATTTAGGAATGGGATGGGTTTTAGGAATGGATATGATTTTAGGAATAGAGTGGAATTTTAGGAGTGGGATGGGATTTTAGGAATGGAGTGGGGTTTTAGGAATGAGATAGGATTTAGGAATGGATGTCAGGAGCTCTGTGGCTTTGGGGAGGTTTGGCAGCCCCACTCTTTCCCAAAATCCACCAGCGAGATCCCACAGGCTGGCTGGTCTGTGTGGGCAGAACTGGAGTTAAGATCTCACCTAAATAATCCAAATTTTCAGTTTGGCATATCCAGGCTGGCCAGAGTGACCCAAAAGGAACAGGCAACAATAACCTGACACCTGCCCGGAAATTCAGCTCACCAAATGCAAACCTCAAAGATGAATATTCTGTGAATCAACTCCTTCCCAGGGAAAGGCTGCAGCTCCACAC
>NDFG01000302.1:18066-30529 GCA_002167245.1 Sporophila hypoxantha
TTTTTTACCCCAAATTTTACCCAAAAAATTCTTTTCCGAATTTTCCCCCCAAAATTCTCATTTTTTACCCCAAAAAATTCCCCCCAAAATTCCAATTTTTACCCCAAATTTTCCCAAAATTCCCATTTCTTGCACCCATAAATTCCACAAATTTTTTCCCCAAAATTCCCAAAATTTTAACCCCTAAATTCCCAATTTTTATCCCCCAATTTTTCCCCAAAAAATATTCCCATTTTTTACCCCAAAAATTCCCCCCAAAACAATTCCCAGTTTTCCCGCCCAAAATCCCAATTTTTTACCCCAAATTTTCCCCAAAAATTCCCTTTTTTGCACCCAAAATCCCCAAATTTTAACCCTTAAATTTCCCGATTTTTTTACCCCAAAATTTTGCCCAAAAATTTCCAATTTTTAACCCAAATTTCCCCTCCAAAATTCCCATTTTTTACCCCAAAATAGCCCAAAAAAAAATTCCAATTTTTCCCCCCGAAAATTCCCAATTTTCCCCCAAATTTCCCAATTTTTACCCCAAAATTCCCCAAAATTCCCAATTTTTCCCCCCAAATCCCCAAAATTCCCCCAAAATTCCTAATTTTTAACCCAAAATTCCCAATTTTTCTCCCAAAAATTCCCCCCAAAATTCCCAATTTTTCCCCCCAAATATTTCCCCAAAAATTCCAATTTTTTACACCAAAAATTTCCCTATTTGACCCGAAATTTTTCCCAAAATTTTTACCAAAAATTTTTTTCCCCCAAAATTCAGATGTTTTCACCCTCCAAAATTCACCATTTTGACCCCAAAATCCTCACCCCCAAAAATCCCAAATTTACCCCAAAACTCCCAAAAAATCCCGAATTTTTGACCCAAAATCCCCAAATTTACCCCAAAAAAATACCAAAAATTTTTTACCCAAATCCCCGAATTTTTACCCCAAAATTCTCCCCCAAAATTCACCCAATTTTTTACCCAAACTTTCAATTTTTACCCCAAAAATTCTTCAAAATATTTCCCTTTTTTTACCATTTCCCCCCAAAAGTCCCGATTTTTTCCCCCTATTTTTTACCCAAAATTCCAGAATTTTGAACCCAAAAATCCCCAAAAATTCCCCAAATTTTGGACCCCCAATTTCCGGATTGTTTCCCAAAATTTTAACCTCAAAAAAAATCCCCAAAAATTCCTGAATTTTTCCCCCCATTTTTACCCAAAAATTCCCCAAATTTGACCCAAAAAATCCCCCAAATTTTACCGCTCAAAATTATACCCATCTTTTTTCCCCACATTTCCCCCAAAAATTCCACCAAATTTCCCCCTATTTTTACCCCAAAAAAAATCCCCAAATTTTAGACTAAAAAATCCAAAAAAAAAAATTTCCCCAAAATTTTACCCCAAAAATTCCCAAAATTCTCCCATTTTTTTCCCAACTTTACCCCCAAAATTCCACAATTTTTTTACCCCAAAATTCATCCATTTTTTCCCCCAATTTCCCCAAAATTCCCAAAATTTTGCACCACAAAAGTTCACGATTTTTCCCATTTTCCCTCAAAAATTCCAGATTTTCCCCCAATTTCGACCCCAAAAATTACCCAAAATTTTTACCCAAAAATCCCCCAAAATTTTCCCCATTTTTACCCCAAAACTTCTCCAAAATTTTACCCCAAAGTCCCCCGAAAAATTTCCCAAAATTTTGACCCTAAAAAATTCCCAAATATTTTTCCCCAAAATCCCCAAAAAATCCCCAAATTTGACCAAAAATCCCTCAAAATGTTTACCCCCAAATTTCCCATTTTTCCCCCCATTTTTACCCCCAAAAATTTTCCCCAAAAATTTTGACCCAAAAATCCCCAAACTTTCCCAAAATTTTTGACCCCATTTTGACCCAAAAAATTCCCCAAATTCTTAGACCCGAAAAATCCCCCCAAAATTCCGATTTTTCCCCCATTTTCCCCCCAAAAATTTCCCAAATTTCCCCCCAATTTTTTACCCCAAAAAATCCCCAAATTTTTGAAAAATTCCCCAAATTTTTGCCCAAAAATCCCCAAATTTTCCCCAAATTTTTCCCCATTTTTCCCCGCCCCAAAATCGCAATTTCCAGTATAAACCAGTATAAACCAGTTCAAACCAGTATAAACCAGTTCAAACCATTATAAACCATTATAAACCAGTTCAAACCAGTATAAACCAGTTCAAACCAGTTCAAACCAGTATAAACCAGTACAAACCAGTTCAAACCAGTTCAAACCATTTCAAACCAGTATAAACCAGTTCAAACCAGTATAAACCAGTATAAACCAGTTCAAACCAGTATAAACCAGTACAAACCAGTATAAACCAGTACAAACCAGTATAAACCAGTACAAACCAGTATAAACCAGTTCAAACCAGTATAAACCAGTATAAACCAGTATAAACCAGTATAAACCAGTTCAGGTCACGCCCCCTGCTGGACGCTCAGCCTGAGGAGGGAGCTCAGCACCCACTGAACCTGCGGGAAACCAGTATAAACCAGTATAAACCAGTATAAACCAGTATAAACCAGTACAAACCAGTATAAACCAGTATGGACCAGTACGGACCAGTATGGACCAGTATGGACCAGTATAAACCAGTACGGACCAGTATGGACCAGTATGGACCAGTATGGACCAGTATGGACCAGTATGGACCAGTATGGACCAGTATGGACCAGTATAAACCAGTACGGACCAGTATAAACCAGTATGGACCAGTATAGACCAGTATGGACCAGTATAAACCAGTATGGACCAGTATAAACCAGTATAGACCAGTATGGACCAGTATAAACCAGTATGGACCAGTACGGACCAGTATAAACCAGTATAAACCAGTATGGACCAGTATAAACCAGTAACTCCCATTTTTAACCCTTTCTTCCCCGTTTTTTGCCGTTTTTTTGCCGTTTTTTCACCTCCCAGTCCCTCCCAGTACAAACCAGTACGGCACCAGCCCCCTCCCAGTACAAACCAGTACGGCACCAGTCCCCTCCCAGTACAAACCAGTACAAACCAGTACCTCTCATTTTCTCCCATTTTTAACCCTTTCTTCCCCATATTTTCATTATTTTTTACCGTTTTTTTACTGTTTTTTCACCGATTTTTCCCGTTTTTTCGCCTCCCAGTATAAACCAGTAAAAACCAGTACAAACCAGTAACCCCAGTTCCCATTCCCCCATTTTTTACCCATTTTTTCCCATTTTTAACCCTTTCTTTCCCACATTTCCCCCATTTTTCCCCAATTTTCCCCATTTTTTCACCAATTTTTGCCGTTTTTCCCCATTTTTCCCCCTCCCAGTCCCTCCCAGTACAAACCAGTATAAACCAGTACAAACCAGTTCCCATTTTCTCCCATTTTTTTCCCATTTTTAACCCTTCCTTTCCCATATTTCCCCATTTTTTGCCGTATTTTAATATTTTTTTACCGTTTTTTGCCATTTTTTCCCCATTTCCCCCCATTTTTCCCTCTCCCAGTCCCTCCCAGTCCAAACCAGTAACCCCAGTTCCCATTTCCCCCATTTTTAACCCATTTTTAACCCATTTTTCCCATTTTTAACCCTTTCTTTCCCACATTTCCCCCATTTTTCCCCCCATTTTCCCCTATTTTCCCCATTTTTTCCCAATTTTTCCCATTTTTTTACCGTTTTTTACCGTTTTTCACCATTTTTCCACCGTTTTTCACCGTTTTTTCGCCTCCCAGTCCCTCCCAGTACAAACCAGTAACCCCAGTTCCCATTTCCCCATTTTTAACCCATTTTTTCCCATTTTTAACCCTTTCTTTCCCACATTTCCCCCATTTTTCCCCTATTTTCCCCATATTTTCCCCATTTTTTGCCATTTTTCACCGATTTTCCCCGTTTTTTCACCGTTTTTCACCGTTTTTTCACCTCCCAGTCCCTCCCAGTACCAAACCAGTAACCCCAGTCCCCATTTCCCCCATTTTTAACCAATTTTTCCCCATTTTTAACCCTTTCTTTCCCATAATTTCCCCATTTTTCCCCAATTTTCCCCATTTTTGCCATATTTTCATATTTTTTACCGTTTTTTCCCATTTTTCCCCTCCCACTCCCTCCCAGTCCCTCCCAGTACAAACCAGTAACCCCAGTTCCCATTTCCCCCATTTTAAGCATTTTTCCCCATTTTTTAACCCTTTCTTTCCCACATTTTCCCCATTTTTTCCCGTTTTTTCACCATTTTTCCCCGTTTTTTCCCTCCCAGTCCCTCCCAGTCCCTCCCAGTATAAACCAGTAACCCCAGTTCCCATTTTCCCCAATTTTAACCCTTTCTTTCCCCATTTTTAACCCTTTCTTCCCCACATTTTCCCCATTTTTTGCCATATTTTCATATTTTTTACCGTTTTTTGCCGTTTTTTTCACCGATTTTCCCCATTTTTCCCCGTTTTTTTGCCTCCCAGTCCCTCCCAGTACAAACCAGTACAAACCAGTAACCCCAGTTCCCATTTCCCCCCGTTTTTAACCCTTTCTTCCCCACATTTCCCCCATTTTCCCATATTTTTGTCATTTTTTCACCGTTTTTTGCCGTTTTTTCCCCGTTTTTCTCCCATGGATGAAATCCCAGTACAAACCAGTACAAACCAGTATAAACCAGTATAAACCAGTACAAAAAGATTTGAGCACTTTTTGCCCATTTTTGATCACTTTTTACCCATTTTTTCCCCATTTTTGACCCATTTTGTTGCTCTCCCAGGAATAAAATCCCAGTATAAACCAGTATAAACCAGTATAAACCAGTTCAAACCAGTATAAACCAGTATAAACCAGTTTAAACCAGTCTGAACCAGTACGAAAAATTTTGAGTGAATTTGAGCCATTTTTGGCCATTTTTGGCAAATTTTTGCCCGTTTTTTCCCATTTTTTCACTGTTTTTCCCCGTTTTTTCCCCGTTTCTCCCCATTTTTTCCCCTCCCAGTCCAAACCAGTACAAACCAGTAACCCCAGTTCCCATTTCCCCCGTTTTTAACCCTTTCTTTCCCATATTTCCCCCATTTTTCCCCCAATTTCCCCCATTTTTCCCCATATTTTTGTCATTTTTTCACCGATTTTCCCGTTTTTTCCCCGATTTTTCCCCATTTTTCGCCTCCCAGTCCCTCCCAGTACAAACCAGTAACCCCAGTTCCCATTCCCCCATTTTTAACCCATTTTTCCCATTTTTGACCCTTTCTTTCCCATATTTCCCCCATTTTTTGCCAAAATTTCATATTTTTTCACCGATTTTTCCCGTTTTTTCACCGTTTTTCCCCATTTTTCCCCCTCCCAGTCCCTCCCAGTCCCTCCCAGTACAAACCAGTAAGCCCAGTTCCCATTTCCCCCATTTTTAACCCTTTCTTCCCCAAATTTCCCCCACTTTTCCCTAATTTTCCCCATTTTTCCCCTATTTTTGTCATTTTTTCACCAATTTTCCCCATTTTTTCACCGATTTTTCCCGTTTTTTCGCCTCCCAGTCCCTCCCAGTACAAACCAGTAACCCCAGTTCCCCCATTCCCCCATTTTTAACCCTTTCTTCCCCACATTTCCCCCATTTTCCCATATTTTTGCCCTATTTTCCCCATTTTTTCACCGTTTTTCCCCGTTTTTTCACCGTTTTTCCCCGTTTTTTCACCTCCCAGTCCCTCCCAGTATAAACCAGTGCCCCCAGTTCACCTTGCAGAGCGTCACGGTGGCGCCGTAGCCCACGCTGAGGAGGAAGAGGGTGACGAAGACGCCGAGCGTGTCCCAGGGGTCCCCGCCGGGCTCGTCCCGGCACAGATCGGGGGGCAGCTCCAGCTCTGGGGGGGAATCCCAGTTCAGACCAGTATAAACCAGTACAGACCAGTACAAACCAGTTTGAACCTTTTTCCCCAATTTTTTTCCCATTTTTTCCCATTTTTTTATGATTTTTTCCCGATTTTTAATGATTTTTTCCCAATTTTTTCCCGATTTTTTCCCGATTTTTTCCAATTTTTGATGATTTTTTTCTGATTTTTTCCTATTTTTCCCAATTTTTTCCCAATTTTTTCCAAATTTTTTATGATTTTTATCAATTTTTCCCATTTTTCCCAATTTTTCCCAATTTTTTCCCATTTTTCCAGTTTTTTCCCTTTTTTTCCGATTTTTTTTCAATTCTTTCCCCATTCCCCCCATTTTTTCCCATTTTTTTCCCTTTTTTTCCCGATTTTTTTCCCATTTTTTCCAAATTTTTGTGATTTTTTTTCCCATTTTTCCCCAATTTTTCCCCATTTTTTCCCCAATTTTTTATGATTTTTCCCAATTTTTTCCCAATTTTTTTCTCAATTTTTTCCCGAATTTTTCCCCAATTTTTCCCTTTTTTTCCCAATTTTTTCCCGAATTTTTTCCCATTTTTTCCTATTTTTGATTATTTTTTCCAATTTTTTATGATTTTTTCCATTTTTTTCCAATTTTTTCCCATTTTTCCCCATTTTTTTGCATCTCCCATGGATGAAATCCCAGTCAAAACCAGTATAAACCAGTACTAACCAGTCTGACAAATTTTTCCCAATTTTTTTCTCAATTTTTCCCCAATTTTTTCCCATTTTTTTCCAATTTTTATGATTTTTTTCCAATTTTTCCCCATTTTTTTCCCCATTTTTTCTCCTCCCATTCATAAAATCCCAGTATAAACCAGTACAAACCAGTACAAACCAGTTTGAGCCTTTTTCCCCAATTTTTTCCCATTTTTTCCCGAATTTTTCCCATTTTTTCCCATTTTTGATGATTTTTTCCCGATTTTTTATGATTTTTTTCCAATTTTTCCCCATTTTTTTCCCCATTTTTTCTCCTCCCATTCATAAAATCCCAGTATAAACCAGTACAAACCAGTACAAACCAGTTTAAACCAGTATGGAGCCTGTCTCTTATACACATCTAGATGTGTATAAGAGACAGGTCCCTCCCAGTATAAACCAGTAACCCCCAAACCCTGTCCCAGTTCAAACCACTGATCTCCCAGTATAAACCAGTATGGCCCAGTCACCTCCCAGTCCCTCCCAGTATAACCCAATCCCCCCCCAGCCCCTCCCAGTCTATCCCAGTATAAACCAGTTCCCTCCCAGTCCCTCCCAGTTTGATCCCAGTTCCCTCCCAGTCCCTCCCAGTATAAACCAGTATAAACCAGTAACCCCCAAACCCATCCCTGTTCAATCCCAGTCCCTCCCAGTTCCATCCCAGTTCATCCCAGTATAAACCCTGTCTCTTATACACATCTAGATGTGTATAAGAGACAGCCCCATTTTTTCCCGTTTTTTCACCATTTTTCCCCGTTTTTTCCCTCCCAGTCCCTCCCAGTATAAACCAGTAACCCCCAATCCCTTCCCAGTTCGTCCCAGTTCCCTCCCAGTTCATCCCAGTCCCTCCCAGTCCCTCCCAGTCCCTCCCAGTCCGTCCCAGTTCGTCCCCAGCCCCTCCCAGTCCCTCCCAGTCCCTCCCAGTCCCTCCCAGTCCCTCCCAGTATAAACCCTGTCTCTTATACACATCTAGATGTGTATAAGAGACAGGTACAAACCAGTCTGACAAATTTTTCCCAATTTTTTTCTCAATTTTTCCCCAATTTTTTCCCATTTTTTTCCAATTTTTATGATTTTTTTCCAATTTTTCCCCATTTTTTCCCCAATTTTTTATGATTTTTCCCAATTTTTTCCCAATTTTTTTCTCAATTTTTCCCCAATTTTTTCCCATTTTTTTCCAATTTTTATGATTTTTTTCCAATTTTTCCCCATTTTTTTCCCCATTTTTTCACCGTTTTTTCCCGTTTTTTCACCATTTTCCCCCTCCCAGTACAAACCAGTATAAACCAGTATAAACCAGTAACCCCCAAACCCATCCCTGTTCAATCCCAGTCCCTCCCAGTTCCATCCCAGTTCATCCCAGTATAAACCAGTTCATCCCAGTTCCCCTCAAACCCTGTCCCAGTCCCTCCCAGTTTGATCCCAGTCCCTCCCAGTATAAACCAGTAACCCTCAAACCCTGTCCCAGTCCCTCCCAGTTCGATCCCAGTTCATCCCAGTTCATCCCAGTTGATCCCAGTCCCTCCCAGTACAAACCAGTAACTCCCAGTTCAATCCCAGTGCCCTCCCAGTCCCTCCCAGTCCCTCCCAGTCTCTCCCAGTATAAACCAGTAACCCCCAAACCCATCCCAGTTCATCCCAGTCCCTCCCAGTTTGACCCCAGTTCATCCCAGTATAAACCAGTAACCCCGAATCCCCCCCGAACCTCCTCCCAGTCCATCCCAGTACAAACCAGTAACCCCGAATCTCTTCCCAGTTCGTCCCAGTTCCCTCCCAGTTCATCCCAGTCCCTCCCAGTCCCTCCCAGTTCAAACCAGTATAGACCAGTAACCCCAAATCCCCCTCCCAGTTCATCCCAGTATAAACCAGTTCCATCCCAGTCCCTCCCAGTATAAACCAGTAACCCCCAAACCCATCCCAGTTCATCCCAGTTTGATCCCAATTCATCCCAGTTCCCTCCCAGTTCAAACCAGTATAAACCAGTAACCCCCCAAGTCCCTCCCAGTATAAACCAGTAACTCCCAGTTCAATCCCAGTTCCCTCCCAGTCCCCTCCCAGTATAAACCAGTATAAACCAGTAACCCCCAAACCCATCCCAGTTCATCCCAGTTTGATCCCAGTTCATCCCAGTACAAACCAGTTCATCCCAGTTCAATCCCAGTGCCTTCCCAGTACAAACCAGTACAAACCAGTAACCCCAAATCCCCTCCCAGTTCATCCCAGTCCCCTCCCAGTCCCTCCCAGTTCATCCCAGTTTGATCCCAGTCTCTCCCAGTATAAACCAGTAACTCCCAGTCCCTCCCAGTATAAACCAGTAACCCCCAAACCCATCCCAGTCCATCCCAGTTTGATCCCAGTCCCTCCCAGTATAAACCAGTAACTCCCAGTCCCTCCCAGTTTGATCCCAGTCCCTCCCAGTCTCTCCCAGTATAAACCAGTAACCCCCAAACCCATCCCAGTTCATCCCAGTTTGATCCCAGTCTCTCCCAGTATAAACCAGTAACTCCCAGTTCAATCCCAGTTCCCTCCCAGTCCCTCCCAGTCTCTCCCAGTATAAACCAGTAACCCCAAATCCCCTCCCAGTCCCTCCCAGTATAAACCAGTAACCCTCAAACCCTGTCCCAGTCCCTCCCAGTTTGATCCCAGTCCCTCCCAGTATAAACCAGTATAGACCAGTAACCCCAAATCCCCTCCCGGTCCCTCCCAGTTGCCTCCCAGTTCAAACCAGTCCCTCCCAGTATAAACCAGTGACCTCCAAACCTCCTCCCAGTCCCTCCCAGTTCAATCCCAGTCCCTCCCAGTTCATCCCAGTTCCCTCCCAGTTCAAACCAGTATAAACCAGTAACCCCCAAATCCCCTCCCAGTTCATCCCAGTTTGATCCCAGTTTGATCCCAGTCCCTCCCAGTTCATCCCAGTATAAACCAGTAACCCCCCAAATCCCTCCCAGTATAAACCAGTTTAATTAATTACCCCAAATCCTTTAATTAATGACTCCAAAATCCTTTAATTAATGACCCCAAATCCTTTAATTAATGACCCCAAACCCCTTAATTAATGACCCCAAATCCTTTAATTAATGACCCCAAATCCCTTAATTAATGACCCCAAAATCCCTTAATTAATGACCCCAAATCCTTTANCCCAAAATCCTTTAATTAATGACCCAAAATCCTTTAATTAATGACCCCAAATCCCTTAATTAATGACCCAAAATCCTTTAATTAATGACCCAAAATCCTTTAATTAATGACCCAAAATCCCTTAATTAATGACCCAAAATCCTTTAATTAATGACCCCAAAATCCCTTAATTAATGACCCCAAAATCCTTTAATTAATGACCCCAAAATCCCTTAATTAATGACCCCAAAATCCTTTAATTAATGACTCAAATCCTTTAATTAATGACCCAAAATCCTTTAATTAATGACCCCAAAATCCTTTAATTAATGACCCAAAATCCCCAATTTATCCCTTTGATCCTTTAATTAATGACCCAAATCAATGTCTCATTGATCTCTAATTAATCAATCACCACTAATTAACCTAATTAGCGAGGTTTTAATTAATGAAACCACTCCGGAACCCCAAATCCGCTCGTGCTCAAAAAACGACCCCAAAATCCCATTTTTTCACCTAAAAACCCCAAATTTTCGCCAAAAATTCCCATTTAATCAGCTAATTACCACTAATTAAGACTAATTAACCTGTCCACCAAGGATCTATGAATGAAACCAGCCAAGACCCCAAAAAAACACCCAAAATTCCCATTTTTAACCCCAAAAATCCCTTTTTTTTTGCCAAAAAACACCAAATTTTCACCAATAATCAAGCTTTAATTAGGTAATTAACACCAATTACCCTAATTATCCTAATGACCAAACTCTCATGAACCTATCCAAGAAATAACCCCAAATTTACCCCCCAAAATCCCATTTTTAACCCAAAAAAATCGCCCAAAAATCCCATTTTTTCACCAAAAAATCCCATTTTTTCACTAATAAATCCCCTTTAATCTTCTAATTACCACTAATTAAGACTAATTAACTTACCTACCATAGTTTAATGGATGACACCAGTCAAGACCCCAAAAAACCACCCCAAATTCCCATTTTTAACCCCAAAATCACATTTTTTCTCCAAAAACGCCATTTTTTCACTAATAAATCCCCTTTAATCTTCTAATTACCACTAATTAAGACTAATTAACCCATCTACCATACTTTAATGGATGACACCAGTCAAGACCCCAAACCCCCCCCCAAAATCCCATTTTTAACCCCAAAAATCCCATTTTTCACCAAAAAATCCCATTTTTTCACTAATAATCAAACTTCAATCAACTAATTACCACTAATTAAGGAAATTATCAGGGTTTTAGGAACTAAATGGATCAAGACCCCAAAATCCCAAAAAACCCCCCCAAAATCCCATTTTTAACCCCAAAAATCCCATTTTTAACCCTGAAAATCCCATTTTTTTGCCAATAACCAAACTTTAATCAACTAATTACTACTAATTAAGACTAATTAACTTACCTACCATAGTTTAATGGATGACACCAGCCAAGACCCCAAAAAAACACCCCAAAATCCCATTTTTAACCCCAAAAATCCCATTTTTTCACCGAAAAACGCCATTTTTTCACCAATAATCAAACTTTAATCAACTAATAATTTCTAATTAAGACTAATTACCCCATCCACCATATTTTTATAACCCAACCTAAGAAGAAGCCCAAATTCACCACCCAAAATCCCATTTTTAACCCCAAAAATCCCATTTTTTCACCAAAAAACACCATTTTTTCACTAATAACCAAACTTTCATCAACTAATAATTACTAATTAAGACTAATTAACCTACCCACCAAGGATCTATGAATCAAACCAGCCAAGACCCCAAACCAAGACCCAAAATCCCCAAAAACCACCCCAAAATCCCATTTTTAACCCCAAAAATCCCATTTTTTCACCAAAACCCGCTATTTTTTCACTAATAATCGAACTTTATTCAACTAATAATTACTAATTAGGACTAATTACCCTACCCACCATATTTTTATAACCCAACCAAGGAATAACCCCAAACCAAGACCCAAAAACCACCCCAAAATCCCATTTTTAACCCCAAAATCCCATTTTTTTGCCAAAAAACGCCACATTTTCACTAATAAACCACTTTTAATGAGCTAATTACCACTAATTAAGACTAATTAACCCATCGATCATATTTTCATAGCCCAACCAAGGAATAACCCCAAACCATCACCCCAAACACCCAAAAAACCGCCCCAAAAATCCCATTTTTTCACCGAAAAACGCCGTTTTTTCACTAATAATCAAACTTTAATCAACAATTACTCATTAATCGCATTAATTACCGGGGGCTTTGCGGATGCTGCGCTGCAGGAAGCGCAGGGGCAGCCCCTCGTGCACCACGGTGCAGACGTACGTCTCGCCCGCGTCCCACTCCTCCTTCGGCACCTCCAGCCGGCTGTAGAGGAAGAAGCGCCCGTCGGCGCCGCGCTCCCGCAGCGGGCCCAGGTTTTGGGGCGAATTCCGGGGGTTTTGGGAGTCCTGGGCGGCGCCGAGGTTCCGCTGCCACTGGACGTCGATGGAGTCGGGGAAGAAGCCGCGGACGAGGCAGGTGAGGGAGAGGGTGGGCAGGGAGGAGGCGATTTCTTCGGGGGGAGGGGGCAATACATAGACGGAGGGAGGCGTGCGTTTTCCTGCGAAAAAGAGAGAAAATGGGTAAATCCAGAGAGAAGATAATCAACCAAAAAATCAGAAATTTTTAAACGCCTTACCTTCCCCCGCTCCACCCTCCTCTCGACGGGCGCCGGCAGCTCGGCGTGCGCACGCGGCAGACGAAGGCGGCGCCGCCCTCCCAGGCGCCGGCCGGCCAGCGCAGCTCCGAGCCGCGGAGGGCCCG
>NDFG01000302.1:41455-53657 GCA_002167245.1 Sporophila hypoxantha
AATTGACTGAGTTGAGTTGGGTTGGGTTGGGTTGAGTTGAGTTGGGTTCAATTGATTGAGTTGGGTTGGGTTGGGTTCGATTGGTTGAGTTGGGTTGAGTCAAGACCATTGGAGAACCTCAAAAGTCAACTCGGGGTGAACCAAAGACCTCAAAACCCAACTGGAAGATCTCAAGGACCTTGAAGACCTCAAAACCCAACTTAGACTCAACTGAAGACCTCAAAACTCAACTGGAAGATCTCAAGAACCTTAAAGACCTCAAAACTCCAAAATTTCATCAACCCAAGACCTTCAAGACCTCAAAAACCCAAAATTTGGTCAACCAAAGACCCCAAACCCAACTGAAGACCCCAAAACCCAACTGGAGACCTCAAGGACCCCAAAACTCAATGGAAGACCCCAAAACTCCAAAATTTGGTCAACTGGAAGATCTCGAGAACCTCAAAAACCCAAAATTTGGTCAATCCAAGATCTTGAAGACCTCAAAACTCCAAAATTTCATCCACCAAAGACCCCAAAACCCAACTGGAGGGCCTTGAAGACCCCAAAACCCAACTGAAGACCTCAAAACTCAACTGGAAGATCTCAAGAACCTCAAAAACCCAAAAATTGGTCAACCAAACACCTCAAAACCCAACTGAAGACCCCAAAACGCAACTGGAAGATCTAAAGGATCTTGAAGACCTCAAAAGTCAAAAATTTGATCAACCAAAGACCTTGAAGACCTCAAAAACCCAACTGGAAGCTCTCAAGAACCTCAAAACCCCAAAATTTGGTCAATCCAAGTCTCAAAACCCAACTTGGACTCAACTCAAGACCCCAAAACCCAACTGGAAGATCTCAAGACCCTTCAAGACCTCAAAACTCCAAAATTTGGTCAATCCAAGACCTTCAAGAGCTCAAAAACCCAAAAATTGGTCAACCAAAGACCCCAAACCCAACTGGAGGCCTCAAGGACCCCAAAACTCAACGGAAGACCCCAAAACTCCAAAATTTCGTCACTGGAAGATCTCGAGAACCTCAAAAACCCAAAATTTGGTCAACCAAAGACCCCAAACCCAACTGGAAGACCTTGAAGACCCCAAAACTCAACTGGAACATCTCAAAGACCCAAAACCCCAAAATTTGGTCAACCAAAGACCCCAAACCCAACTGGAAGACCCCAAAACTCAACTGGAAGATCTCAAAGACCCAAAACCCCAAAACTTGGTCAACCAAAGACCCCAAACCCAACTGGAAGACCCCAAAACCCTCGGAGGACCCCACAACTCACCCTGGCACCGCACCGCCGGCACCTCCACCGTCTCGCCGCCGTGCCGCACCCGGCACGAGAACCTCTCGCGCTCCGACCAATCGGCCGCGCTCACGTTGAGCCGCGACACCGCCCGGAAGGTCCCGGGGGCGCGGCCGGGCGTGGCCTCCTCGGTGTGGGCGTGGCTGCGGTCGATGACGTCACCGTCCATCAGCCAATCGACGCTCAGSGTGGGCGGGGCGAAGTCGTCGACCAAGCAGAGGAGCTCCACCAGGTCGGGGGCGGGGCAGGATTGGAAGACGGAGACGACGGGTGGGCGTGGCTTGTGGGTTTCGGCTGTTGAATATTCATGAGGCGGGTGTGAGGTTATGGAAAAGGGGGCGTGGCCAATGGGGGAAAAGGGGGAGGTCCTACCTTGGGCGGAGGAGGTCGAGGAGGTCGAGGGCGGAGAATTTGGGAGAACTTGGAGGAAATTTGGGAAAAAGTCAAAGTTGGAGGATCTCGAGGACCTTGAGGAACCTCCAAAAATTTGGGAAAAACCCCAAAATTTTGGAAAATCTCAAATTTTCAGAACATCAAAAAATTTTTTTGGAAAAATCTCCAAAATTTTGGAAAAATCCCCAAAAAATTTTGGAGAACCTCAAGGTTGGAGAACCTCAAAAATTTTGGAAGAAAACCCAAAAATTTTGGAAAATTTGCAAAAATCTTGGAGAACTTTAAAAATTCTGGAGATCTTCCAAAAATTGGAAAAAATCCCGAAAATTTTGGAAAAAAAAACCTGGAAAATTTTGGAAAAATCTCAAATTTTCAGAACCTCAAAAAATTTTGGAAAAAACCCCAAAAAAATTGGGAAAAAAACCCAAAATTTTGGAGAATCTCGAGGTCGGAGAACCTCAAAAATTTTGGAAAAATCTCCAAAATTTTGGGAAAATAAAAACCAAAAATGTTGGAAAATTCCCCAAAAATTTTGGAAAACCTCAGATTTTGAGAACTTCAAAAAATCTGAAGAACCTCCAAAAATTTTGGAAAACCTCAGATTTTGAGAACTTCAAAAAATCTGAAGAACCTCCAAAAATTTTGGAAAAATTAAAAAAAAATTTGGGAAAAAAATCCCCAAAAATTTTGAAAAAACCCCAAAATTTTGGAAAATCTCGAATTTTGAGAACTTCAAAAAATCTTGAAGAACCTCCAAAAATTTTGGAAAAAAACCCCAAAAATTTTGGAAAAAAAAAAAAAAATTTTGGAAAATTTCCAAAAATCTTGGAGAACTTTAAACAATTCTGGAGATCTTCAAAAAATTTGAAAAAATCCCAAAAATTTTGGAAAAAAAAAACCCCAAAATTTTGGAAAATCTCGAATTTTGAGAACTTCAAAAATTCTGAAGAACCTCCAAAAATTTTGGAAAAATTCCCCAAAAAATTTTGGAGAACCTCAAGGGTTGGAGAACCTCAAAAAATTTGAAAAAATCTCCAAAATTTTGGAAAAAAATCCCCAAAAATTCGGAAAATTCCCAAAATTTGGGAAAATCTCAAATTTTCAGAACCTCAAAAAAATTTTTTGAAAAATCTCCAAAATTTTGGGGAAAAAAAAACCCCCAAAAATTTGGGAAAATTCCAAAAAAATTTGGGAAAATTCCCCAAAAATTTGGAAAAATTCCCAAAAAATTTGGGAAAAAAAACCCCAAAAAATTTGGGAAAATTTCCCAAAAATTTGGAAAAATTCCCAAAAATTTGGAAAAATTCCCCAAAAATTTTGGAGATCCTCAAGGTCGGAGAACCTCCAAAATTTTGGGTGAAATTTTGGGTGAAATTTTGGCTTTTTTGGTTTTTTTGGGTTTTTTCGGGACCTACCTGAGGTCGTGGTGGGGTCAACCCGGACACGCCCGGGGTGGGCGGAGCCTACGGAGATTTAAGATCAAAATTTGCATATTTCACCCCTCATTTGCATATTTAAAAGAGGAATGGGCGGGGCCAAGACCTACCTGGGGTGGAGACCGTGGAGGGGGTGGAGCCTATGGGGATTAAAGGTCAAAATTTGCATATTTCACCCCCTCATTTGCATATTTGAGGGTGGGGTGGGCGGGGCCAAGACCTACCTGGGGTGGAGACCGTGGTGGGCTTGGAGGGGGCGGAGCCTATGGAGAATTTGTGGGGGGAAATTTGCATATTTGTCCCCTCATTTGCATATTTGCCTCAAAATTTGGGGAAAATTTTGAGCTGAAAATCCCAAAATTTGGGCAAAATCAAAACCCAAAAATCCCAAAATTTGGGCAAAATTGAGACCCCAAAAATCCCAAAATTTCGATTGAAAATTCCCAAAATTTGGGCAAAATTGGGACCCCAAAAATCCCAAAATTTCGATTGAAAATTCCCAAAATTTGGGCAAAATCAAGACCCAAAAATCCCAAAATTTTGATTGAAAATTCCCAAAATTTGGGCAAAATCGAGACCCCAAAAATCCCAAAATTTGGGCAAAAATTTCGATTGAAAATTCCCAAAATTTAGGCAAAATCGAGACCCAAAAATCTCAAAATTTCAGCAAAATTGAGCCCGAAAATGCCAAAATTTGGGCAAAATCGAGACTGAAAAATCCTAAAATTTTGATTGAAAATTCCCAAAATTCGGCCAAAATCAAAAACCCAAAATTCCCAAAATTTGGGCAAAATCAGGACCCAAAAAATTCCCAAAATTTAGATTGAAAATTCCCAAAATTTCGATTGGAAAGTCCCAAAATTTGGGCAAAATCGAGACCCGAAAATCCCAAAATTTGGGCAAAATCGAGACCGAAAAATCCCAAAATTTGGGCAAAATTGAAACTCCAAAATTCCCAAAATTTCAGCCAAATCGAGACCCCGAAAATCCCAAAATTTGGGCAAAAATTTCGATTGAAAATTCCCAAAATTTGGGGAAAATCGAGACCCAAAAATCCCAAAATTTGGATTGAAAATCCCAAAATTTGGGCAAAATTGAGACCCCAAAAATCCCCAAATTTGGGCAAAATCAAAACCCAAAAATCCCAAAATTTGGGCAAAACAAAACCCCCAAAAATCCCAAAATTTCGATTGAAAATTCCCAAATTTTGGGCAAAATCGAGACCCCAAAAACCCCAAAATTCCCAAAATTTCCCCAAAACCCCCAAATTTCCCCTCTGACCTTTGACCCGGACGCTCCTGCTGACCCCGGTGGCCTCGTGCCGGACGCTGCAGGTGAAGCTTCCGGAACCTTCCGGAACCAGGAGCCGACTTCCGGCCTTGGAGAGCCCCGATTGGCCGAGCACCGGCGGGATGGGGGCGGGGCCAGCGCCGGAAGGGGCGGGGCTCCAGCTGAAGGTGACGGGGGCGGGGACGAAGCCGGAAGCCAGGCAGCCAATGGGGAGCGAGGGGGCGGAGCCAGAGGAGGAGGAGGAGCAGGCGGCCAATGGGAAGACGGAAGGGGGCGTGGCCCGGGCTGGGGAGAGAGAAAAGGGGCGGGGTTAAAAAGGGGCGGGGTTTAAAAGGGGCGGGGTTTTAAAAGGGGGCGGGGTTAAAAGGGGCGGGGTTTAAAGATTTCCGCCATTTTTTGTGAAATTTTTTGCCCAATTTTTCACCAAATTTTTACAATTTTTTCACAATTTTTTCACCAAATTTTTACAATTTTTTCAGAATTTTTTTCCGTTTTTTTCACAATTTTTTCCCAATTTTTCCCAAATTTTTACCCCCAGTTTTTCTCCAATTTTCCTCCAAATTTTCACAATTTTTTCACAATTTTTCCTAAAATTTCCCCCCAATTTTTACCATTTTTTCACAATTTTAAAATTAATTTTTTCACCATTTTTTCACATTTTTTCCCCCAATTTTTCCCCCAATTTTTCCCAAAATTTTCCTCCAATTTTTACCATTTTTCCACAATTTTAAAGTTCATTTTTTCACAATTTTTTCCCAATTTCCCCCCAAATTTTTACAATTTTTTCAGAATTTTTTCACAAATTTTTCACCATTTTCTCACAATTTCTACAATTTTCCCCAATTTTTCACCCAATTTTCCCCCTATTTTTTAACCAAATTTCCACAAATTCTTCACAATTTTTTCAAAATTTTTACAATTTTTCCCGCAAATTTTTTCACAATTTTCCCCCCAATTTTTTCACAATTTTTCTCTAAATTTTTCTGGATTTTTCCCCAATTTTCCCCTAATTTTTACAATTTTTTTACAATTTTGAAATTTATTTTTTCACGATTTTTTCACAATTTTTTTTACAAATTTTTCCAAGATTTTCGCCCCAATATTTACAATTTTTCCCCGATTTTTTCACCCAATTTTTTCCCAATTTTCCCGCAAATTTTTACAAAATTTTCAGATTTTCTCCCCAAATTTTTACAAAATTTACACAATTTTTTCACAATTTTTTCACAATTTTTCCTAAAATTTCCCCCCAATTTTAAAGTTAATTTTTTCACAATTTTTTCACAATTTTTTTACAATTTTTTTCAAAATTTTCTCCCCAAGTTTTCACAATTTTCCCCCAAATTTTTCTGGTTTTTTCACCCAATTTTTTTCCATTTTCCCCCCAAATTTTTACAATTTTTTCAGAATTTTTTCACAAATTTTTCAAAGTTTTCCCCAAATTTTTTCACAATTTTCCCCAATTTTTCCCCAAATTTTCACCCAATTTTTCCCCAATTTTCCTCCAAATTTTTACAATTTTTTCACATTTTTTTCACTATTTTTTTACAATTTTTTCACCATTTTCCCCCAATTTTTCTCAGAACTTTCCCCAATTTTTACAATTTTTTCACAAATTTTAATTTAATTTTTTAACATTATTTTCACAATTTTTTCACAATTTTTCACAATTTCCGCCCAATTTTTCACCCAATTTCCCCCAATTTTTCCCAATTTCCCCCAATTTTTCCCCAAACTTTTACAATTTTCCCCCAAATTTTTCCTGATTTTCCCCAATTTTCCCCCAATTTTTACCCAATTTTCCTCCAAGTTTTCACAATTTTTTCACAATTTTTTCACAATTTCCCCCAAATTTTTCACAATTTTTTCCACAATTTTTAAATTAATTAAATTAATTTTTTCACGATTTTTTCCACAAATTTTGTCACAAATTTTTTCACCCTTTTTTTACGCTTTTCCCCCCGAATTTTTTTCAGAATTTTTTCACAGCTTTTCCCCCGATTTTTCACCCAATTTTTTCAAAATTTTTTACATTTTTTTTCAGAATTTTTTCAGATTTTCCCCCAATTTTTTTCCAATTTTTCACCCAATTTTCTCTGAATTTCCCCCCAAATTTTTACAAATTTTTCTGAATTTTTTCATAAGATTTTCAGAATTTTTCCCCAATTTTTCCCAATTTTTCACCGAATTTTCCCCCAAATTTTTACAATCTTTCCCCAGTTTTCCCCCAATTTTTCCCTATTTCCCCAAATTTTTCCCCCCAATTTTCCGCCCCATATTTTTACAAATTTTCCCCAATTTTTCACCCAATTTTCCCCCGATTTTTTCCCAATTTCCCCCCAAATTTTTACAAATTTTTCAGAATTTTTTTCATGATTTTTTCATGATTTTTTCATGATTTTTCACAAGTTTTTCCACAATTTTTTCCAATTTTTCACCCAATTTTTCACCCAATTTTTCACCCAATTTCCCCCCATATTTTTTACAATTTTTTCACAATTTTTTCAGAATTTTTTCACTATTTTCCCCATTTTCCCCTAATTTTTCGCCCAATTTTTTGCCAAATTTTTACAATTTTTCACAAATTTTCCCCAATTTTTCCTGAGTTTTTCCCCCAAATTTCTTCGTCATTTTCCCCCAATTTTTCCCCCAGTTTTCCCAAATTTGCCCCAAATTCTGCCCCATAGATTCCAAATTTTCCGCAAAAAATCCCAAATTTGCCTCAGAAATCCGAAATTTGCCCCACAGATCCCAATCCTGCCCCACAGATCCCGAATCTGCCCCATAGATCCCAATCCTGCCCCACAGATCCCAATCCTGCCCCACAGATCCCGAATCTGCCCCACAGATCCCAATCCTGCCCCATAGATCCTAAACAATCCCAATAGAGCAGGGGGGTCGCTATGGGGCAGGATTGGGATCTGTGGGGCAGATTCGGAACCCCCCTGCCCCATAGATCCCGAATCTGCCCCATAGATCCCGAATCTGCCCCATAGAAAATCCCGTAGGGGCTCTCCTGCCCCATAGATCCAATCCTGCCCCATAGATCCCATTCCTGCCCCATAGAAAATCCCATTTGGGATCTATGGGGCAGGGATAGAAAATCCTATAGGGGTTCTCCTGCCCCATAGATCCCAAATCTGCCCCACAGATCCCATTGCTCTATAGGAACAGTTTAGGGACCCTCCTGCCCCACAGATCCCAATCCTGCCCCATAGAAAATCCTATAGGTGTTCTCCTGCCCCATAGATCCCCCAAACCCCAAATCTGCCCCATAGATCCCAATCCTGCCCCATAGATCCCGATCCTGCCCCATAGATCCCAATCCTGCCCCATAGAAAATCCCGTAGGGGCTCTCCTGCCCCATAGATCCCAATCCTGCCCCACAGATCCCCCTGCTCTATAGGGACCCTACAGTACAGCTGCGGAACCTCCTGCCCCATAGATCCCNAGATCCCAATCCTGCCCCACAGATCCCCCTGCTCTATAGGGACCCTACAGTACAGCTGCGGAACCTCCTGCCCCATAGATCCCAATCCTGCCCCATAGATCCTGAATCTGCCCCATAGATCCTGTGTCCTATAGGGAACCCCTGCCCCATAGATCCCATTGCTCTACAGGAACAGTTAAGGGAGGTTCCTGCCCCATAGATCCCAATCCTGCCCCAGAGATCCCGATCCTGCCCCATAGATCCCAGTCCTGCCCCATAGATCCCGAATCTGCCCCATAGATCCCAATCCTGCCCCACAGATCCCAATCCTGCCCCATAGATCCCAATCCTGCCCCATAGCGACCCCCGCCCTGCTCTATAGGAACAGTTTAGGATCTATGGGGCAGGATTGGGATCTGTGGGGCAGAATTTGGGATCTATGGGGCAGGAACGTCCCTAAAGGATTTTCTATGGGGCAGATTTGGCATCTATGGGGCAGGGGGTCCCAATCCTGCCCCACAGATCCCCCTGCTCTATAGGGACCCTACAGTACAGCTGGGGGACTCCCTGCCCCATAGATCCCGAATCTGCCCCATAGATCCCAATCCTGCCCCATAGATTCTATGCCCTATAGGGACCCCCTGCCCCATAGCGACGCCCGCCCTGCTGTATAGGAACAGTTTAGGATCTATGGGGCAGATTCGGGATCTGTGGGGCAGAATTTGGATCTATGGGGCAGGAACGTCCCTAATGGATTTTCTATGGGGCAGATTTGGCATCTATGGGGCAGGGGATCCCAAATCTGCCCCATAGATCCCCCTGCTCTATAGGGACCCTACAGTACAGCTGGGGGACCTCCTGCCCCATAGATCCCAATCCTGCCCCATAGATCCCAAATCTGCCCCATAGAAAATCCCATCGGGGCTCTCCTGCCCCACAGATCCCAATCCTGCCCCACAGCGACCTCCCCCTGCTCTGTAGGAACAGTTTAGGATCTATGGGGCAGGACTGGGATCTATGGGGCAGATTTGGGGTTTGGGGGATCTATGGGGCAGGATCTGGGATCTATGGGGCAGGAGAGCCCCTATAGGATTTTCTATGGGGCAGATTTGGGATCTATGGGGCAGGGGGTCCCAAATCTGCCCCACAGATCCCCCTGCTCTATAGGGACCCTACAGTACAGTTTAGGCACCCCTGCCCCATAGATCCCAATCCTGCCCCATAGATCCCAATCCTGCCCCATAGGTCCCATTGCTCTTTAGGAACAGATTAGGGACCCTCCTGCCCCATAGATCCTGTGCCCTATAGGGACACCCTGCCCCATAGATCCCGAATCTGCCCCCTAGATCCCAATCCTGCCCCATAGAAAATCCTATAGGGGCTCTCCTGCCCCATAGATCCCGTCCTGCCCCATAGATCCCAATCCTGCCCCATAGATCCCAATCCTGCTCTATAGGGACCCTACAGTACAGCTGGGGAACCTCCTGCCCCATAGATCCCGAATCTGCCCCATAGATCCCGAATCTGCCCCATAGAAAATCCTATAGGGGCACTCGGACCCATAGAAAATCCTTTAGGGAGGTCCCTGCCCCATAGATCCCAATCCTGCCCCACAGATCCCATTGCTCTACAGGAACAGTTAAGGGAGGTTCCTGCCCCACAGATCCCAATCCTGCCCCATAGATCCCATTCCTGCCCCACAGATCCCAATCCTGCCCCACAGATCCCATTCCTGCCCCATAGATCCCATTCCTGCCCCACAGATCCCCCTGCTCTATAGGGACCCTACAGTACAGCTGGGGTGCCTCCTGCCCCATAGATCCCGATCCTGCCCCATAGATCCGGGTCTGCCCCACAGAAAATCCTGTAGGGGCTCTCCTGCCCCATAGATCCCAATCCTGCCCCACAGATCCTGTGCTCTATAGGGACCCCCTGCCCCACAGATCCCATTGCTCTACAGGAACAGTAAAGGGACGTTCCTGCCCCATAGATCCCAATCCTGCCCCATAGATCCCGATCCTGCCCCATAGAAAACCCCATAGGGGCACTCGGACCCATAGAAAATCCCATAGGGGCTCTCCTGCCCCATAGATTCTGAATCTGCCCCACAGATCCCGAATCTGCCCCACAGAAAATCCTATAGGGGCTCTCCTGCCCCATAGATCCTGTGCCCTATAGAGACCCCCTGCCCCACAGATCCCATTGCTCTACAGGAACAGTTTAGGGATGTTCCTGCCCCATAGATCCCGTTCTGCCCCATAGAAAACCCCATAGGGGCACTCGGACCCATAGCAAATCCTATAGGGGCTCTCCTGCCCCATAGATCCCGAATCTGCCCCATAGATCCTGAATCTGCCCCATAGATCCCAATCCTGCCCCATAGCGACCCCCGCCCTGCTCTATAGGAACAGTTTAGGATCTGTGGGGCAGATCCGGGATCTATGGGGCAGGAGAACCCCTATAGGATTTTCTGTGGGGCAGACCCGGATCTATGGGGCAGGGGGGTCCCTATGGGCAGATTCGGGATCTATGGGGAAGGGGGTCCCAAATCTGCCCCACAGATCCCCCTGCTCTATAGGGACTCAACAGTACAGCTGGGGGACCTCCTGCCCCATAGATCCCGAATCTGCCCCATAGATCCCAATCCTGCCCCATAGAAAATCCCATTTGGGATCTATGGGGCAGGGATAGAAAATCCCATAGGGGCTCTCCTGCCCCATAGATCCCAATCCTGCCCCATAGATCCCAATCCTGCCCCATAGATCCCAAATCTGCCCCACAGATCCTGAATCTGCCCCACGGATCCCAAATCCTGCCCCATAGATCCCATCCTGCCCCATAGATCCGGGTCTGCCCCATAGATCCCAATCCTGCCCCATAGATCCTGTGCCCCATAGGGACCCCCTGCCCCATAGATCCCCCTGCTCTATAGGGACCCTACAGTACAGCTGGGGAACCTCCTGCCCCATAGATCCCGATCCTGCCCCATAGATCCCATCCTGCCCCATAGATCCATTCCTGCCCCATAGATCCATTCCTGCCCCATAGATCCATTCCTGCCCCATAGAAAATCCCATAGGGGCTCTCCTGCCCCACAGATCCCAATCCTGCCCCATAGATCCCAATCCTGCCCCATAGATCCCAATCCTGCCCCACAGATCCCGTGCCCTATAGGGACCCCCTGCCCCACAGATCCCCCTGCTCTATAGGGACCCTACAGTACAGCTGGGGGACCTCCTGCCCCATAGATCCTGATTCTGCCCCATAGATCCCATTCCTGCCCCATAGATCCCATTGCTCTATAGGAACAGTAAAGGGATGTTCCTGCCCCATAGATCCCATTCTGCCCCATAGAAAATCCCATAGGGCACTCGGAGCCATAGAAAATCCTATTGGGGCTCTCCTGCCCCACAGATCCCGATCCTGCCCCATAGATCCCAATCCTGCCCCACAGATCCCGATCCTGCCCCATAGAAAATCCTATAAGGGTCACTCTGCCCCACAGATCCTGTGCCCTATAGAGACCCCCTGCCCCATAGATCCCATCCTGCCCCATAGAAAATCCCATTTGAGATCTATGGGGCAGGGATAGAAAATCCCACAGGGGCTCTCCTGCCCCACAGATCCCAGATCCCGCCCTATAGATCCCCCAAACCCCAAATCTGCCCCATAGATCCCATCCCTGCCCCATAGATCCCGAATCTGCCCCATAGATCCCGAATCTGCCCCATAGATCCCATTGCTCTACAGGAACAGTTTAGGGACCCTCCTGCCCCATAGAAAATCCTATAGGGGCTCTCCTGCCCCATAGATCCCAATCCTGCCCCATAGATCCTGTGCCCCATAGGGACCCCCTGCCCCACAGATCCCCCTGCTCTATAGGGATCCTACAGTACAGCTGGGGGACCTCCTGCCCCACAGATCCCAATCCTGCCCCATAGATCCTGTGCCCCATAGATCCCAATTCTTGCCCTATAGAAAATCCCATTCGGGATCTATGGGGCAGGGATAGAAAATCCTATAGCGGCTCTCCTGCCCCATAGATCCCATTGCTCTACAGGAACAGTAAAGGAATGTTCCTGCCCCACAGATCCTGTGCCCCATAGATCCCAATCCTGCCCCATAGATCCTGTGCCCCATAGGGACCCCCAGCCCCATAGATCCCGAATCTGCCCCATAGATCCCATTCCTCTATAGGAACAGTTAAGGGACATTCCTGCCCCATAGAAAATCCCATAGGGGCTCTCCTGCCCCATAGATCCTGTGCCCCATAGATCCCGAATCTGCCCCATAGAAAATCCTATAGGGGCACTCGGACCCATAGAAAATCCTTTAGGGAGGTCCCTGCCCCATAGATCC
>NDFG01000302.1:99464-110514 GCA_002167245.1 Sporophila hypoxantha
TAAAACCAAAAATTTCCTCCCCGATTTTTTATCCAAAATTTTTTCTAAAAATCCAAATTTTCTGCCCAAAATTTATTTAAAAACCCAAAATTTTTCCTCAAAATTTTTTAAAAAATCCTCAAATTTTATTTCATTTTATTTTCCCCCAAATTTAAAACCAAAATTTCTTTTAAAACCAAATAATTTCCCTCAAAATTTATTTTAAAAAAACCCAAAATTTCCCTCAAAATTCATTTTAAAAAAATTCAAATTTTCTCCTCAAAATTTCCCCAAAATTTTTGCAAAATTTCCCCAAATCCCAAAGAAAAAAAACCAAAAAACAAAGTTTTGGTAAAAAAAAAAGAAAATTTTCTTTATTTTTATTCGGGGTGGGGGTGGGGATATTTACAAGGGGTGGGGGAGGGGAAAATTCCAGAAATTTCCAGAAAAACTGGCAGAAAATTCCAGAAAAAAATCCATAAAATTTCAATAAAAATCCCGGAAAATTCCAGAAAATTTTAGAAAAAAATTCCAGAAAAAATTTCAGAAAATTTCAATTAAAAATCCCGGAAATTTCCAGAAAATTTTAGGGGCAAAATCCAGAAAATTTCTGGGAAATTTCTGGGAAATTCCCAGAAAATTCTAGAAAATGTCCGAGAAATTTTTAGAAAATTCCAGAATTTTTTATGCGAAATTCGCAGAAAAAATCACAGAAAATGCTCAGAAAAAATTACAGAAAATTCCAGAAATTTCCAGAAAAAAAAATCCAGAAATTTTCAATGAAAATCCTGGAAAATTCCAGAACATTTTAAGGGAAAATTTCAAAAAATTCCATTTTTAAAAAATCCAGAAATTTTTAATTAAAATTGCAGAAATTTCCAGGAAATTTCTGGAAACTTCCTGAGAAAATTCCAGAAAATTTTATGCAAAAATTCGCAGAAAATTCACAGAAAATGCTCAGAAAAAAATGGCAGAAATTTTATGGAGAAAATTCCAGAAATTTCCAGGAAAACTCGCAGAAAATTCCAGAAAAAATTCCAGAAAATTTCAATAAAAATTGTGGAAAATTCCAGAAAATTTCTGGAAAATTCCTGGGAAAATTCACAGAAAATCCTGGAAAATGTCTGAGAAATTTTCAGAAAATTCTACAAAATTTTGGGTGAAATTTGCAGAAAAATCCACAGAAAATGCTCAGAAAAAATTACACAAAATTCCAGAAATTTTCAGAAAAACTCACAGAAAAATCCAGAAAAAATTCCAGAACATTTTAAGGGAAAATTCCAGAAAATTCCATTTTTAAAAAATCCAGAAATTTTCAATTAAAATCGCAGAAATTTCCAGAAAATTTCTGGAAATTTCCTGGAAAAATTTCCAAAAAATTCCAGAAATTTTCAGAAAATTCCAGAAAATTTAATGCGAAAATTCGCAGAAAAATCACTGAAAATGCTCAGAAAAAAATCCAGAAAATTTATGGGGAAAATTCCAGAAATTTCCAGGAAAACTCGCAGAAATTTCCAGAAAAAAAATCCAGAAAATTTCAATTAAAATCCCAGAAATTTCCAGAAAATTTTAGGGGGAAAATCCAGAAAATTTCTGGAAAATTCCTGGGAAAATTCCCTGAAAATTCTGGAAAATGTCCGAGAAATTTTCAGAAAATTCCAGAAATTTTGAGGCGAAATTCACAGAAAATTCACAGAAAATGCTCAGAAAAAAAATCCAGAAATTTTTGGGGAAAATTCCAGAAATTTCCAGGAAAACTCGCAGAAAAATACAGAAAAAATTCAATTTAAAATCCCGTAAAATTACAGAAAATTTTAGGGGAAAAATTCCAGAAAATTCCAGAAAATATTCCAGAAAAATTCAATTAAAAATTCCGGAAAATTCCAGAAAATTTTAGTGGAAAAATCCAGAAAATTTCTGGGAAATTCCTGGGGAAATTCCCAGAAAATTCTGGAAAATGTCCGAGAAATTTTCAGAAAATTCCAGAAAATTTAATGCGAAATTCACAGAAAAAATCACAGAAAATGCTCAGGAAAAAAATCCAGAAATTTTTGGGGAAAATTCCAGAAATTTCCAGGAAAACTTGCAGAAAATTCCAGAAAAAAATCCAGAAAATTTCAATTAAAAATCCTGGAAATTTCCAGAAAATTTAAGGGGAAAATTCCAGAAAATATTCCAGAAAAAATCAATAAAAATTGCGGAAAATTCCAGAAAATTTTAGTGGAAAAATCCAGAAAATTACTGGAAAATTCCTGGGAAAATTCCCAGAAAATTCCGGAAAATTTCCTAGAAATTTTCAGAAAATTCAAGAAAATTTCAGGTGAAAAAATCCAGAAAATTCTCAGGAAAATTCTGGAAAATTCTAAGAAAGTTCCATAAAATTTTAAGGAAAAAATTTCGAGAAAATTCCAGAAAATAAAATTTTAGGGAAGCAAATCTGAGAAAATTCCAGAGAATTTTTGGGGAAAATTCCCAAAAATTTCTGAAAATTCCAGAGAAAATTTAAAGAAAATTCCATAAAATTTTAGGGAAAAAATCCGAGAAAATTTCAGGCGAAAAATTCCAGAAAATTCCCAGAAAATTTCCTGAAAATTTCCCAGGAAAATTCTGGAAAATTCCAAGAAAATTCCAGAAAATTTTAGGGGAAAATTCCCCAAAAATTCCAGAAAATTCCAGAGAAAATTTGAAGAAAATTCCATAAAATTTTAGGGAAAAACTCTGGGAAAATTCCGAGAAAATTCCAGAAAATTTCAGAGAAAATTCTAGAAAATCCCAGAAAATTTCATTAAAATCCCAAGAAAATTCCATAAAATGTTAGGGAGAAAATTCCAGAGAAAATTCCAGAAAATTCCATAAAATTTTCAAGAAAATTCCCCTCAAATTCCAGAAAATTCCAGAGAAAATTTGAAGAAAATTCCATAAAATTTTAGGGAAAAAATCTGAGAAAATTCCAGAAAATTCCAGAAAATTCAATAAAATTTTAGGGGAAATATTCCCAAGAAAATTCCAGAAAATTCCAGAGAAAATTTGAAGACAATTCCATAAAATTTTACAGAAAAAATTTTGAGAAAATTCCTGAAAATTGCTGGAAAATTTCAGAAAATTCCATAAAATTTAGGGAAAAAATCTGAGAAAATTCCAGAAAATTTCAGAGAAAATTTCAGAGAAAATTCCTGAAAATTTCTGGAAAATTCCAGAAAATTCCATAAAATTTTAGGGGGAAAATTCCCAGAAAATTCCAGAGCAAATTTGAAGAAAAAATCCATAAAATTTTAGGGTAAAAATCTGAGAAAATTCCAGAAAATTTCAGAGAAAATTCCAGAAAATTCCATAAAATTTTAGGGGGGAAATTCCCAGAAAATTCCAGAAAATTCCAATAAAATATCAAGGAAATTTCATAAAATTTTAGGGGGAAAATTCCCCAAAAATTCCAGAAAATTTCAGAGAAAATTCCAGAAAATTNCCGGCCAGGAGAACTGGGGAAAAAACGGGAAAAACGGTAAAAAACGGGGAAAAAACGGGGAAAAAATGGGGAAAAAATGAGAAAAACTGTGAATAAACGGGGAAAAACGGGGAAAAAATGGGAAAAACGGTGGAAAAACGGGGAAAAACAGGGAAAAATGGGGAAAAAATGGTAAAAAAACGGGAAAAATGGGAAAAAATGGGAAAAAGGGGGGAAAAACGGGGAAAATGGTAAAAAATGGGAAAAAATGGGGAAAAACGGGAAAAAGGGGGAAAAATGGGAGAAAACAGGAAAAGACGGGGGAAAATGGGAAAAAATGGAAAAAACGGGAAAAAATGGTGAAAAAACAGGAAAAAATTGTAAAAAACAGGAAAAACGGGAAAAAACAGGGAAAACGGTGAAAAAATGGGAAAAATGGTGAAAAAAAGGGGAAAAATGGTGAAAAAACGGGGAAAAACGGGGGAAAACGGGAAAAAATGGTGAAAAACGGGAAAAACGATAAAAAACGGGGAAAAATGGGAAAAAACGGGGAAGAAACGGTGAAAAAACGGGAAAAAATGGGGAAAAATGGGAAAAAATGGTGAAAAAATGGGGAAAAAATGGGGAAAAAACGGGGAAAATGGTAAAAAACGGGGAAAAAACGGGGAAAATGGTAAAAAACGGGGAAAAATGGTAAAAAACGGTGAAAAAACGGGGAAAAAACGGGGAAAAATGGGAAAAAATGGTGAAAAAACGGGAAAAAACGGGGAAAATGGTAAAAAACGGGGAAAAAATGGTAAAAAACGGTGAAAAAACGGTGAAAAAACGGGGAAAAACGGGAAAAAATGGGGAAAACAGTGAAAAAACAAAAAAACGGTGAAAAACGGGAAAAAATGGTGAAAAAACGGGAAAAATGGGGAAAAGTGGAAAAAAACGGGAAAAACGGTGAAAAAACGGTAAAAACGGGGAAAAAACGGGAAAAAAACGGGGGGAACCGGGAAAAAAATGGAATTTTGGGGTTTTTTTACCAAAATTTGGGGGATTTTGATCCAAAATTTCGGAGTTTTAGGGAAAAATTTTGGGGTTTTGGGGAGCAAAATTTGGGGTTTTAATTTAGAAATTTTAAGGCCAAAATTTTGATTTTTTAAGGTGAAATTTTGGGGGTTTTTATTCAAATTTTTGGGGGTTTTAAAGTGAAAAAAATTTGAGGGTTTTGAGCCAAAATTTGACTTTTTTTACCCCAAATTTTCCTCCAAAATTTTCCCAAATTGTCCTGAAAAAGTGGCCAAAATTGAACAAAATTTTTCCAAAATTTACCCAAAAATTTCAGAAGTTTCACCCCCCCCAAATTCTGAATTTTTCCCAGGAGAGCTGGGAAAAAATGGGGGAAAAAAATGGAATTTTGGGTTTTTTTTACCAAAATTTGGGGGATTTTGACCCAAAATTTCGGAGTTTTAGGGCAAAATTTGGGGGTTTTAATTTGGAAATTTTAAGGCAAAAATTTTGATTTTTTACGGTGAAATTTTGGGGGTTTTGAATTCAAATTTTTGGGGGTTTTAAAGTGAAAAAATTTGAGGGTTTTGACCCAAAATTTGACTTTTTTTACCCCAAATTTTACCCCAAAAGTCTCCAAAATTCTCCCTAAAAAGTGCCCAAAATTGAACAAAATTTACCCCAAAATTTACCCAAAATTTTGATTTTTTAAACACAAAATTTGGAATTTTTAATGAGAAAATTTGATTTTTTTAAATTCAAATTTTGGGGATTTTGAGGCAAAATTTGGAGGATTTTGGGTCAAATTTTGATGTTTTTATTGAGAATTTTTTGATTTTTTTAAAGATGAAATTTGGGGGTTTTTGGGTGAAATTTTGATTTTTTAAATTTAAATTCTGGGGGATTTAATAGAATTTCGGGGGTTTAACCAAAATTGGGGATTTTTGACCCAAAATTTGGGATTTTCTCCCCCAAAAAAGCTGAATTTTCCCTCAAAATTTAGNGATGAAGGTCGAGGCCGTGGCCCAGAGGTTCCTCAGGTCCTCGTCCTCCTCCAGGGCGGCCCCGGCCAGGAGAACTGGGGAAAAAACGGGAAAAAACGGTAAAAAAACGGGAAAAAACGTGGAAAAACGGGAAAAATGGGGAAAAACAGTGAAAAACGGTGAAAAAACGGTGAAAAACGGGGAAAATGGGAAAAACAGTAAAAAATGGGAAAAACAGTTAAAAAAGGAGGAAAAAACGGGAAAAAACGGTAAAAAAACGGTGAAAAAATGGTGAAAAAATGGGAAAAACGGGGAAAAATGGGGGAAAACGGTGAAAAAACGGTGAAAAATGGGGAAAAATGGGAAAAATGGTGAAAAAACGGGGAAAAACGGGGGAAAATGGGGGAAAAACGGGGGAAAATGGGGAAAAAATGGGGAAAAAACGGGAAAAAACGGGGAAAAACAGGGAAAAAATGGGAAAAAACGGTGAAAAAACGGTGAAAAAATGGGGAAAAAACAGAAAAAACGGGAAAAAACGGGAAAGTGGGAAAAACAGTAAAAAATGGGGAAAATGGTTAAAAATGGGGAAAAATGGGAAAAAACAGGGAAAAACGTGGGAAAACAGTGAAAAAATGGAAAAAATGGTGAAAAAACGGTAAAAAACGGTGAAAAAATGGTAAAAAATGGTGAAAAAACGGTGAAAAAACCGCGAAAAAATGGTGAAAAAATGGGGAAAAACAGGGAAAAATGGGGAAAAACGGGAAAAAACGGGAAAAAATGGGAAAAAGGGGGAAAAAGGGGAAAAAATGGGAAAAAACGGTGAAAAAATGGGAAAAACGGGGAAAAATGGGGAAAAACGGGGAAAAACGGGGAAAAAACAGGAAAAAACGGTGAAAAAATGGGAAAAAATGGGAAAAAACGGTAAAAAACGGGGAAAAAAATGGAATTTGGGGGTTTTTTACCAAAATTTGGGGGATTTTGACCCAAAATTTCGGAGTTTTAGGGCAAAATTTTGATTTTTTAACGTGAAATTTTGGGGGTTTTGAATTCAAATTTTTGGGGGTTTTGAAGTGAAAAAATTTGAGGGTTTTGAGGCAAAATTTGACTTTTTTTACCCAAAATTTTACCCCAAAAGTCTCCAAAATTCTCCCTAAAAAGTGCCCAAAATTGAACAAAAAAAACCCAAAAATTTTCCCCAAAATTTTTCCCCCAAAACCCCAAAATTTACCCAAAAATTTCAGAAGTTTCACCCCCCCCAAATTCTGAATTTTTCCCAGGAGAGCTGGGAAAAAATGGGGAAAAAATGGAATTTTGGGGTTTTTTTTACCAAAATTTGGGGGATTTTGACCCAAAATTTCGGAGTTTTAGGGCAAAATTTGGGGTTTTAATTTGGAAATTTGAAGGCAAAATTTTGATTTTTTAAAATTCAAATTTGGGTGGTTTCAATGAGAAATTTTGATTTTTTTAACACAAAATTTGGAATTTTTAATGAGAAATTTTGATTTTTTTTTAATTCAATTTTTGGGGATTTTGAGGCAAAATTTGGAGGATTTTGGGTCAAATTTTGATGTTTTTATTGAGAATTTTTGGATTTTTTAAAAATGAAATTTGGGGGGTTTTGGGGTGAAATTTTGATTTTTTACATTTAAATTCTGGGGGATTGAATGGAATTTGGGGGTTTTAACCAAAATTGGGGAATTTTGACCCAAAAATTTGGGATTTTCTCCCCAAAAAAGCTGAATTTTCCCTCAAAATTTAGAAAATTTTCCCCCAAAATCCTGAAATTTTTCGCTCTAAATTTTGGGAATTTTCCACCCCAAAATTTGGGAATTTTTTTAGCCCAAAATCTCGATTTTTCCACCCGAAAATTTGGGAATTTTTGGATTCCCAAATCCTGGATTTTTCACCCCAACATTTTTTGGATTTTTTAAATCCCAAATCTCAAATATTTCACACCAAAATTTGGGAATTTTTGCTCCCCCAAAATTTGGGATTTCCCACCCCCAAATCCCGAATTTTCCGCCCCAAAATTTGGGAATTTTTTACCCCAAAATCCCGAATTTTTTACCCTAAAAATTGGGAATTTCCGTCCCAAAATTTGGATTTTTTTTTACTCGCGAATCCCGATTTTTTCCCCAAAAAATTTGGGATTTTTTTACCCCAAAATCCCGAATTTTTCACCCCAAAATTTGGGAATTTTTTCACCAAAATCCCAAATATTTCACCCCAAAATTTGGGAATTTTTTTACCCCAAAAATTTGGGATTTTATCACCCCCAAATCCCGAAATTTTTGCCCCAAAATTTGGAATTTTATCACCCCCAAAATCCCGAATTTTCCGCCCCCAAATCCTGATTTTTTTGCCCCAAAATTTGCGGCTTTCCCCCCAAAATTTGGGAATTTTTTTCTCCCCAAATTTGGGAATTTTTCACCCCAAAATCCCCGACCCTCCCCGATTTTCCCAAATTCGGCGCTTTCGGACCCAAAAATTTGGCATCAAAATTTCCCAGTTTTGGGGGAAATTCCCTCAGTTTTGGGCAAAATGTGGATTTTTATTGAATTTTCTCAATTTTGGGGGAAAAATTTGGGATTTTGGGGAAATTTTAGGGCGGGAATTGGGGGATTTTTTGGGGAAAATTGGGGAAAATGTGAAAAATTCAGATTTTTAAGATTTTGGTAAATTTTTGGGGAAAAATTGGGATTTTTGAGGAATTTTTTGGGTGGGAAAAATTTGAGTTTTTGGGGTGAAAATGGGGAATTTTGGGGTGAAAATGTGGATATTTTGGGGTGAAAAAAATGTCATTTTTGGGGGGAATTTTGGAGGTTTTGGGGAAATTTGGTTTCTAGGAAAAATGGGATTTTTGGTGAGAAAATTTGGGGTTTTTTGGGTGAAAAAGCGGCAATTTTGGTAAAAATTGGTAAATTTCAGGGAAAAATTTGCCACTGTGGGAAAAAGTAGATTTGGGGGCAAAAAGGGATTTGGGGTGAAAAATTGTTAATTTTTGGTGGGAAAAATGGGAAATTTTGGGTGAAAAAGTGGCGATTTTGGGAAAAAATGGCAATTTTGGGGAAAAAATGGTTGGTTTTGGGCAAAGTTTGGTTATGAGGAGAAATGGGAATTTTAGGGAAAGTTTGTCAAATTTTTTGAAAAATGGGGCATTTCTGATGGGAAAAAGGGGATTTTTTTGGGTGAAAAAAGGACAATTTTGGGAAAAATGGCAACTTTCTGGGAAAAAAATGGCAACTTTTGGGGAAAAATGGTAGACCTTGGAAAAAAAGAATGTTTGTGGGAAAAATCGAAATTTTTGGTGGAAAATCAATATAGAAACGTCGTTTTTTGGGTAAAAAAAGCCGAATTTTGGGCAAATTTTGCTCTTTCTCAACAAAACCCATTCTAGCCAAAACGAACACGAAACCTTCTGAAAAATCGCAATATTTTGGTTAAAACCACGTTAAAAAATCGCAATTTTGAGCGAAAAATCGCTGGTTTTTTTGCAAAAACCTTTCTTTTTCTTTGCCGAAGTGCTTTTGGGGGAAAATTTGGGGTTTTGGGGGAAATTTGGTTGGTTTTGGGGAAAAGTTGGTGTCGGAGAGAAATGGGATTTTTTTGGGTGAAAATGGGGGATTTTTGGTGGTAAAAAAGTGGCGATTTTGGGGAAAAAACGGGGCATTTTTGGGAAGTTTGGTTACTAGGGAAAATGGGATTTTTTGTGTGAAAAAGTGGCGATTTTGAGAAAAAAATGGTCATTTTTGGGAAACTGGTTTCTAAGAAAAAAGTGGAAGATTTTAGGGGAAAAATTGGCGAGTTTTGGGAAAAATGGGGAATTTTTGGTGGGAATAATGGGAAATTTTGGGTGAAAAAGTGGCGATTTTGGGAAAAAATGGGAACTTTTGGGGGAAAATGGTTGACATTAGGGCAAAATGGTATTTCATGAAAAACTGAAATTTTGGTGGGAAAAATCATATTTTACAGGGAAAAACATGTTAAAGATTGATATTTTTGGGTGAAAAAAGCCAAATTTTGGGAAAATTTTCAATTGATAGAGACACACTCAAAAATTAAAAAATTCAATTTTTCGACCTAAAACCGCGTTAAAAAATCGCAATTTTGAGCGAAAAATCGCCGTTTTTTTTGCAAAAACCTTTATTTCTCATGCTAAAAAAGTGCAATTTTTTGGAAAACTTCATTTTTTAGTAACAACCTGTCAACGCATCACTAAAAATCAGAGAAACGTTGACGTTGGCGGGTTTACCGGACGACTTGTCGATGGATTTCTGCGCGAGCCGCAGCGGCAGCCGCTCGTGCCCCACCAGGCAGGGGGAGGGAAAGCGGGCGGGGATTGGGGGAAAAAACGGCGTTTTTGGGGAAAATCGGGGTTTTTGGGGTGAAAAAGCGGCGATTTTGGGAAAATTTGGTCGTTTTTTGGGGAAGATTTGGTCTCTTGGGGGAAAAGGGGGTTTCTAGGAAAAATCGGATTTTTTGGTGAAAATAATGGATTTTTGGTGGGAAAAGTGGCGGATTTTTGGGTGAAAAAGTGACGATTTTGGGAAAAAATTGGTCGATTTAAGGAAAAAATGGTAGACATTGGGGAAAAAAACATATGTGGGAAAAATTGGAATTTTGGTGGGAAAAATCGAAATTTTGGTGGGAAAACATGGTAAAATCGGCATTTTTTGGGTGAAAAAAAGGCAATTTTGGGAAAAAATGGGAACTTTTGGGGAAAAAATGGTAGACATCAAAAAAAAGAACATTTGTGGGAAAAATCGGATTTTTGGTGGGAAAACATGGTAAAATCGGCATTTTTTGGGTGCAAAAGTGGCGATTTTGGGAAAAATTGGTCGATTTTGGGAAAAAATGGTTGACATTAGGGAAAAGCAGTATTTCATGAAAAATTGGAATTTTGATGAGAAAAATCGGAATTTTGGTGGGAAAATTGGGTAAAAATCGATTTTTTGGGTGAAAAATCGACAATTTTGGGAAAAAATGGCAACTTTTGGGGAAAATTTGGTCTATTTTAGGAAAAATTGTAGGTTGTGGGAAAATCTATATTTTTGGGAAAAGTGGGGAATTTTTGGTGGGAAAACTATGAAATTTTGGGTGAAAAAATGGCGATTTTGGGGAAAATCGGTCATTTATTGGGAAAACTTGATCAACGTGTGAAAAAATCGTAGCTTTTGGGGAAAACCGGAGTTTTAGGGAAAAAATCAAAATTTTGGTGGGAAAATTGGGTAAAAATCGGTATTTTTGGGTGAAAAAAGCCAAATTTTGGTAAAATTTTACTTTTCTGACCAAAACCCATTCTATTACAAACAACCTAAAAACTTCTTAGAAAACGTCGATTTTCGACCTAAAAACGCGTTAAAAAATCGCAATTTTGAGCGAAAAATCGCCCTTTTTTTGCAAAAACCTTTATTTCTCACGCTAAAAAAGTGCAATTTTTTGGAAAACTTCAATTTTTTAGTAACACCCGCTTAGGGCATCACTAAAAATCAGGGAAACGTTGACGTTGGCGGGTTTACCGGCGGATTTGTCGATGGATTTCTGGGCGAGCCGCAGCGGCAGCCGCTCGTGCCCCACCAGGCAGGGGGAGGGAAAGCGGGCGGGGATTGGGGGAAAAAACGGCGTTTTTGGGGCAAATCGGGGTTTTTTGGGG